>RCUC01121284.1:0-12659 GCA_003697995.1 Taxidea taxus jeffersonii
TTTTTTTTTCTGTGCCCCAGCATGACTGCAGCTGGTGTGGGTTAAAGGACCTGGGGCTTGCTGAAGTGGCAAGTTGGCTATAGTGTCTGGACCCCGCTCAGGTCTGTGATTTCAAGGTAGAGGAGGGAAATAAATCTTGTCACTCTCCAGATTCTCCCTCTGACTCAGAGAGTGTTCTTGCAGCTTCCCCTACCACTGGAATTCTGGGGGTCACTCTTTCATATGCTAGTTGTCTTTTAATCCTAGGCTTTTTTTCTGGGCCCAAGGACAGATTCACCTGTCCCTCTATTCACTATCCCTCTCCATGGCAGTTTACAGTGTTTGGGGTGGAGTTCCCTTTGTTGGGGTTTCCTTTGTTACCAGTGTCTGTCACTCTTGCTATTCTCTTTTGCCATTATCTCTTTTTTTTGTTGTGCAAAAGCTGTTCAGTAGGCCCTATGTTCTTCTTCAGGAGGAATTATTCTATGCATAGGTGTAATTTGGTGTGTTCTGTAAAGGAGGAAAGTTCAGGGTCTTCCTACATCCCCATCTTGGACCAGAACATTACCATAATTTTTTTTAAAGAAATGCTTCTTATTAGATTGTAGTACATTGTTAAAAAGGGCCTCCAAAGAATGAATGGTGTCTCCATGTGTCCATGTCTCTTTGCAATGTGTCTTTATTGCTTTTTCCAATAAGAGCTGGAGTCTGTTTGCCCATTCTTTGAATCTGACTGCCCTTATGACTTGTTTTGGCCAATAGAATGTGATGGAAGTGGCATTCAGGAACTTCTGAGCCCAGACAAAACAAAGCCTAGTAATATCTGCTTTTGCTCATGGTAGATCCAGCTGCCATATAAAGAAGTGCAGGTTATCCTACTGAAGAGAGTCTATATGGAGAGATAGGTCCTAGAGGATGAGATGACACATGAGAGAAAAGTTATATGGAAGAGAACCAAGGTCCCAGACAATATGTGTGAGCCCAGCTCATGCCATAAAAGGAGAGAGACCCAGACATCCCTCCTCACCCTCAGCCATCTGAGCCATGTCAGAGAGAGTGCCAAAATTATGAGTAAGACCATCTTGGGTCTTCTAGATCCAGTACAACAATCTGTCACTAAGTTCTTGATTGTTAACCAGCAATAGGTAACTGAAATATGAAATTTAAATGTTTCCAAAGTTTTGTTACTGTAAATAACAGCAACGGACATCTTTTTACTGGCTTCCTTGTCTACCAAGGGAATCTATGTTGTTGAACTTAAGTCTGTAAGTTGAATAAGAAGTCATGTCTCGGGGCACCTGGGTGGCTCAGTGTGTTAAAGCCTCTGCCTTCAGCTCAGGTCATGATCCCAGGGTCCTGGGATGGAGCCCCACATCGGGCTCTCTGCTCAGCAGGGAACCTGCTTCCTCCTCTCTCTCTGCCTGCCTCTCTGCCTACTTGTGATCTCTTTCTCTGTCAAATAAATAAATAAAATCTTAAAAGAAAAAAAAAGAAGTCATGTCTCTTCATTCTGGTTTTCAAATGAGGTTTCTGGCCCCTGCTATACAGATGAAGCAATATTTCACTGGACTGTAGTCTATTCGATTTCCACAGACTCTATCATCAGTTAGCTATTACTTAAGATCCCTGCTAGTCAAAACAATTTGATTACCATTTTGTCCCTGTTGTCTGTTATAGTAAATGCATCAATCTTGTCTCTTATAGTTAATTGGTATCACTTGGCCTTCATTATTCTGGGAGCAGATTTCAAGGGTGCTATCTTCTTATCATTGCCTGAGCCTATAGAAGATAGCCATTACAGAGCTTTGTGAGGATACTGGTAGTACCTTATTAATGTATTTCCCAGTGCCTCAGTGCAAGGGAGTGACTTTTAAGAGGACATAGTTGGGGGTGAGTGGGTGGATGAGTGTAAAGATCACAGATTATATAGCCATTCCATTATTCCAAGCTCCCTCAGAGCTTGGATTCCTCCTTCTACATCATGCCAAGAAATTGGACATCTTGCCTTTATTGAATATAAACCATATAGCTGAGTTCAAGTTTCAATCAACAAAGAAAATTGTCAGACATAGTTCTAACTGCAAAAATCTCTAGCAACTCATATTATGAGACTCATATTGACACATTTGGTCCAATCCAGTGTTTCATATTCCATCTGCTTTAGTTTAATAACCTTAAAATACACTATTACTTCAGTCTCTGTCACTAAAAATTAGCAACACGTCACAATTATTTTGGAGGGTAAACTATCTCTCTCCATGTCAAACTTTATATTTGTCTTCCTGGAGTAAACTGAGATCCTACGTGAAGCATAGCTCTAGGGGTGATGGGAAGTGGTTGGGGTGGGTCTTGAGGTTTTTATAGGGTCTTCACACAAGCTTCCTCAGCTTTTCCTAAATCAAATTGGATAATTCCTATTCCAAGTCTGAAGAGTCCTTACCAATCAATGTCCTAACTCATATATATGAGACTTGAGAGTCAATAAATTCAACTTACTTTGGAATTATTCAACCAACAAAAGTAAATTTTGGGGGCACCTGGGTGGTTCAGTGGGTTAAGCCTCTACCTTTGGCCCAGGTCATGATCTCAGGGTCCTGGGATCGAGCCCCACATGGGGCTCTCTGCTTAGTGGGGAGCCTGCTTCCCCTCCTCTCTCTCTCTGCCTGCCTCCCTGCCTACTTGTGATCTCTCTCTCTCTCTCTGTCAAATAAATAAAATCTTAAAAAAAAAGTAAATTTGGGGTCAAGTTCAGCCCCGCAGTTATAAGAAATAAGTGATTCTTTCAGGGCCATCACAGAAGCTCTCTAATTCTCTATGATTTGAGCAAAGAGTTAAAGATCTGAGCTTGTCATTTTTTGTAGGCTCTCTAGGGCACTCAGAAGCATCATTGCTACCATAATAGTCATCTAGTCCTCTTGGGGCTTCAGAAGGCATTTCATCACAATCAGCCTCAGGCAATTAAGCATGACAGTACAGTACAGCATGGATTTATCATGTCCCCTTTCCTCTTGATAAGGAGCTACTGAGTTCAAATCTAAGGGACATGGCCAAACCAGCCTTGTTCCATGTAAGGGGGTATTTCCCAGGATTACTTCTTGTTCTAAGTATCATAATAGTCAGAATCCATTAGTAAAACAGACTCAAACTACCTATTTCCCCAAAGAGAATTTAACATAAGGGACTGGTTAAAGAGGTGTTGAAGAACTGAAAAGCATATATGCAAAAGCAGTTATAAATCCTGGAGCTAAAAAACAAGGGGAAGAGTTTGGGGATATCAGAATGCAGACTTTTAGAGGAAGGGATATGCAGAATTGGGACCAAGATTTTGAGCAGAGAACACCATCCAGGTGCTGCTACTACCTTTGGGGGGTCAACAAGTTCTGCTAGTGTGTCAAAAGAGTCAGGGACTAGAACCAACTGCCATTACCCAGGATAAAGAGCTGTTGCAGAGTGATACTGTCAGAAAGAAAGGAGCAAACAGGAAGGAACAAGTTCCTTTTCCCCTCTTTCTGCCTTTCAACCTCCCTCTAGCAGTCCATGTTGATGTAACTACCAGCTGGCAAAGATGATTTGGTTTTGCACTGTTCCAGCCATAGAATCACAGAGGAAAGTATAGAAGTGTAGGACTGAAGCTGAGAGGCCATAGTAAGATGAATAATAGAAAGCATATATCCCTAAATATAATGTGTGTGTAGCGCATGAGCACACATGCCTGTGCACGCGTGCACACACACACACACACACACACACACACATCCTAAGACCTTGTTATACACTATTTTGGCATTAAAAATATTTTTTCTTATTGTAATATTAACACATATTTCTTTCCTTATTTTCCTTTCCTTTAAATAAAAAATACACATAAGCTCATTGAAGTAGAAAAGATGTACTCCACTGCTGGAAAGATAATCATTGTTAACACTTTCATTTAGATCCTTCTAGACCTTTTTTTCAATGTGTGGGTGTGTATTCTTTCATGAAATTGCATTATACATGTCGTTTTTTAAGCTCCTTTAAAAAAAAACACCTTACCATATCACCAAAAATTGCTCACATCAATACATATTTATTTATTTACAACTGTGGGTTTCAAAACTGTTCCTAGGAAGTGTCATAACATTTAGTGGGAAGGCCTTGCATTCTACCATATACCTCAAAAACTAATTTCACTTTTACTTGTTTTAGATATTTGATTTTTGTGGGGAAAAAAATTCAACTGCCAAAATATTAGAAACCAATTGATTCATCATATTATTATAAAGTATTATAAAATTTTCCATTTTTATGAAAACAAGAAAGGTTAACTTTATATCTAAATTTTTGTACAAAGACCTAGTAACATGGGACACCATGCTTTCTAATCTTTATACTCTGACAATACCTGAAAATCATTTTAACTGGTATTTCTTGGATTACTAATGGGATGGCTAGGGTTTTGTTTATTTGATGGTCATTTGTGTCTGTGGCAGTCTTTCTTTACAGATTCTAAATTTTCCAAGCATGGCCATAAAACCTTATTTTCTGTCAATGTACAGAGTCCATGTCTTTTCCATTTACCCACCCTCCCCCAGTTCAAGGAAGCTCTGACTTCAAATATCCACAGGCAACCCCATTTCCCTGCCCTCTACTTTTGGTAATGATAGCCAATCCTCCTCTACAGACTACACAGATGCTTTTGCTCTGGTGTCCCTCATCCTCCTAGCACCCCATCCTAAACATCACCATATCTAAAGCTATTTTTATTTTTCTTCCTGACTTGGACCATAAAGGCTTTTTTGATCTTTAAGTCAACCTCTTTACCTGAATATTTGATCCTATCCTTGTCTCCTCTGGGATATAGTATGGTGTCTGGCAAACAACTGATGCTCAAAAACTTTACAATTACATTATACATTACAATGGATAATGGGTCTTGTTCTATTAATTTTCTCCCCTCTATCTCCGTGATATGGCTAGCTTCTCTAATTCTTTGGCTCCTTTCCTTTAGCCTATATGTGAGCAAGTCATTTCCTGTCCGTGATAGTCAATTTTATGTATCAATTGGGCTAGGCTATAGAACCTCGTTACTCAGTCAAACACAAGTCTAGGTGTTTCTGTGAAAGTATTCTGTAGATGGGATTGTCAGCTACAATCAGTTGACTTTATGTTAAGGAGATTATCCTGGGAAATCTGGGTAAACCCAATCCAGTTTAGAAAGTCTTAAAAACAGAACTGAGGTTTCTCTGAAAATAAGGAGGAGGAAGAAATCCCATTTATAGACCCTAGTAGCTTCAACTCCTGCCTGAGTTTTCTGCCTGCTCTTGTTGGCCTGCTGTTATGGATTTCAAACTTGACTATCCAAACCCCAAAACTGTGCAAGCCAATTTCTTCCAAAAAATCCCTTTAAAAAATATATCCTATTGATTCTGTTTGAATGGTGGAACCCTGACTGATATACTACCTTAAAATGAGAACCAAAACAATACCCTATTACAAATTAAATGGTCTCCCCTTCTTACCTAACCTTCTAAAAATATTATCCTATATTCACCATCTCTATATTCCTCCCTTTGCAATCACACTTTGAGCTATAGTTCCATTTATTCAACTGGTGAATTGGCCATATACTTGTGGACAGCCTATGGGTGATTTCAAACTTAATATATCAAAAGTTTTCTCATTATTCTTGCCACCTGCCTAAATCTGTCCTACTTTTGAATGCTATATCAAAAACTCAAAGCAAAAATCTAGAAGTCATGCTAGACAACTAATTATTTAAATACCAGACATTTAAGTAAGTTCTACTATTCATCTTCAGTGCCAATGTTTGAATCCAGGCTATCATCGTGTCTTGCCTGTTTGCAACAGATTCCTTTACCTCCTTATGCCCAGTCTCATCTCCTTTAAATCTGTTCTTCAGGGTGCTCTTTGAAACAAGGTAACTAAAATTGTCCTGCCTAAGACTCAGAGACTCCTTTATCACCTACAGCAAGGGCTCCCCAATCCAAACTACCATCAAAAGGAGCTTTTAAAAAAACAAAGATTAGAGCCCTACTCATACCTAATGAGTAAGAATTTCCAAAGTGGGGCCTGATAATTTCTATTTTTTAAAAGCTATCTAGGTTAATTTTGATCAGCCAGTTTGAGGAACCACCAGCCTTCAGGGTAAAATCCAAGTTCTGCCCAGAATCTGACACCACTACTCCCAGTCTCACCCCTCAGCACATATCATGCTCCAGCAATACTGACCCAGGACTAGTGATTCTTCCAACCCATGTTGTTTAACATCATTCTGTCAGGGATGTCCTTCTTCCCTTATCCACCTGAGAAATTCCTAATCATCTTTTAAAAAGCCTATTCAAGCATTATCTAGTCCCTTATTTAACCAGTAAATATTTACAAACTGAAATTTTATACATTAAATATGTGTGGTTCTCTGTATGGCAATTATAGCTCAATAAAGTTATTAAAATTTATTCAGGTCCTACTAGATGCCAAGCTCTCAGTTAAGCACTAAGATATAAAGATCAGTGAACTATATTGGTTAGTATTGCCTTAGTAAGCTCCTATGCCATTGAAGAAGACATACAAATACAACACAGTGACATTAATTTTATGAGAGTGTCTACGGTAACTGAATAACAGCTCCCCAAAGATGTCCACATCGTAATCCTCAGAATCTGTGACTATGTTACATTGCAAAACAGTTTTTGCAGATATGATTAAGTTAGAGATTCTGAGATGGGATGCTTATATCAGGTTATTTTGGTGGGCCCAGTGTAATCACCAGGGTACTTCTAAGCAGGCAGGAGGATGAGAGAAAGAGAGCAAGGAGGGAGACTGGAAGATGCTATGTTACTGATTTTGAAAATGGAGGATGGACACATGATCAAAGGACCAATGCTAGTAGCCTCTAGAAACTGGAAAAAGTAAATGAATTCTCCACTAGAGCCTTCAGAAGGATCCAGTCCTGCCAACTGTAGTCTGGTGGGATCCATTTTGGACTTCCGACCTCCAGAAATAGAATAAGTCTTTTAAGCAACTAAGTTGAAATGATTTATTACAGCAGCAATAGGAAGCTAATACATAAGCCAATTCAAGGCACTATGGTAGTATATAAAGAGGTTTCTATATCAAGTTATGGAATGGGGATGGGAAGCTTAGGAAGAACTACTCAGAGGTGATGACACCAGAGCTGAGGAAGACTGTATTTCAGAGGGATGATCCAAGTGAGGGATTAGTATTTGCAAAGGCTTGTAGGAAGAGCATGGCTAAGTGTTTCAATAGGGCAAGCTTACTTGTATTAAAAAGTAGAAATAACTGTATTAATTCTGGTAAAAGTAAATATCTACTTATATGCCAGGCACTGTGCTAAAGCACTATACAGCCCTAAAGTAGAGACTGTAATTTTCATTTTACCTATAAGGATACTAAGGTTTGGAGGAGTTACATAACTTTCCCGAGGTCACAGAGCTAGTAAACGGCAGAGCGAGAATTAGAACCTTAGTGGTCTGTCTCCAAAACCCATGGACTGTCTCTTTTATATGTTACAGTGGATGACTTTCTCAAGTAAGGTTGCGTCAGTGTGGCTGAAGATAAAGACTCTATTAAAAAGTTATTAACGAGGTGAGGATCAGCAGAGCTGGTGATACCGTCATGTCTTAAACACTGACAGAGGATAGGGTTGATGAAGAGAGTCAGATGGCCTCTAAGTTTCTTTGATGTGATCTCGGTTCTGCTGTTGGTGGAGCTAGAGGAAACTTCCTTGGTGGTCTTGGACAAAAGAAATCTCTTCTGCGTTTCGGTTGCCACTCCTTTTATTGTTGATGAAGATAGAGGAAACTTCCTTGACTGTCTTGGACAAAGTAAATCCCCTCTTCTGTGTTTCAAATACCACACCTTTCATAAAGCTCTTTAATTTCTTCTGTTCTCTCTAATGTCTGACGCGGAGACAGGGGTGTATGGGTAACCTCAGTTTCTACATCTGTAAAATGCCTTTAAGTTAATTTCAAAACTTCCCTATGTGGAAGCCTAAACACAATGCAGATTCCTACCCCCCCTTCGGCGATTCTGATTAAGCAGTACTGGGACTGAATTCCCCCCAGCTCCCAACCCCAGACTCCCCCAAGTGATTCTGACAACCGGCCAAGCGTGGTGACCAGGGTCAGGGCGACCATCCTCTCCAATCCACTGTATTTGGTAGAGCATGCGAGAAGGCCCCGCCCCCACCTCCGGGCCCCGCCCCTGTCCCGCCCCTTGTCCTCTTCCTCCCCCAGGTTTCCTCTCTTCTCTCCTCCCTCGGTCGCTCCATTAGGTCTCGCGGAGCTCCGCCCTTCCTGGCCCCTCCCCGACCTCCCGAGATGGCTACGGTGCGGCCGGGCCAGGAGCCGTGGAACCGCGTGAGAATCCCGAAGGCGGGGAGCCGCAGCGCAGTGACCGTACCGGACCCCGACGCAGCTCTGGGTGAGCAAAGGGCCGGGTGAACAGCAGACGTTTCCGGAGGCGGCGTCCGGCCGGGCCGGCGCACGTGCGCGGTGGGGGCGGGACTTCCTGAGCCCTCTGTCCCGTTTGCTAGGAATTTTGTGGGGGGCTCTGGTTTGCTTTGGAATCCTTCACTAAACCCACTATGCCTACGGCACTGCATGCCTGGAGCGACGAGCGCCCAAGGCCTAGCCCCGCGCCGCTGGCGTCTGGGAGAAGTGCTGCCTGGAAAGCCTGGGCTCCCTCAGGCCACCAGCAGCCCCCTCTCCCTGCAGTCCGTTTCCTGTCTCTCAGGAAGGCGCTGGGGCACGCTGTGTTTAGACGGCAATCTTTCTGGGCTCCAGTTCCTCATCTGTATAACGCGTCAGGGTTGGTGCTCCTACCTATCACCGGTTGTTGAAAGCGTCTAATGATGTCATTGGGGGAAAGTGCTCTTAACGTGTTTTATCCGTGGTACCGCTGTTTTTAGGCAGTGGGGCCCAGTAGTTAGCAGCGTGCCTCAGGAGCCAAATTGGGTTTGAATCCTGGCACTTCGCTCTCCTGGAGGTGGGCAGGTTGGGGGGTGTCGTTATTTAACCTTTCTGTGCTCAGCTCATTTTCACATGCGGCTAAACAGAGAACCCGCCTCACAGGGCTGTTTTGAGGAAGAGGTACAGTTAGAAAGCATTTGGAACAGTGCCTGATACGGTAAATGGACACTTAAGTGATAGTGAATTTTAAAGACAACCTATCTGATCACATCCTCCTCACCAGCCATCCAGCTTACGCAATTTATAACTTTCCTCTTCCTCTATTAAAAAACTCTTTAACAGAATTCTGTCAGGCCTGAAAATTCAGCAACTCCCCATTCTCAAAGCAGTCCTTTCTGGCTTCACATAGTTGGGACCAAATAAAGTTCTCCCTGTTCTGTAGGAATCTGCCTTTTTGTAGTCTATCCATCTGGGATGCTAATGCTTCCCTTAGTGACTCAGAGACACACATTACCTGCATCTTCTACTTCACAGCTTTTCAGACTAGGAAACTGTTATACCATTCTGAGCACCCCGTGTTCAGTCAAACATTCATCAAATAATGTAACTTCCAGTTGCCACAGTTGTTTCTCTTACCTGTATGTATTCTTACCTGAAAGTAGTACACCCATACCGCACCTTTGCTTTTAAGAGTATATCCATTCTGCCTTGCTTATGGACATAACAAAATAGGGGATTTAGAGAAGCATAGAACAGGTACCCCGCCATCAAAGTACTTTAGTGTAAGTGTACACGAAATGACTGCTAAGTATTCATAGGAAAGGTTCTTAAAAATCATAATAAAATGTGATACAAAGGTACGTGTTACTGTTCAACAGATGTTCTCTTAATGATTTCTGGACTTTGTATCATCAGTCACCATTTTCCATCTTCTCACATACTTAAAATTGTTAATAATGTTCTTAGAGTTAAAGCTGATTATATTAATTTGTTCTTAATCCCCTTAATAAGGGAAGATGTTTCTTCAGAGTATTTTACATAATAAACTTCATATATGCTAAGTTTTATAAAATATCTCTGGTTTAGACCTTTGTGTTGCAGCTGTAATTAGAGAATGTTGTCTTGTTACACGGTCACTGAAGAACCAAATCTTAGATGCAGAGACAGATGTGCTATGCGCAGTCCTTTACAGCAATCACAACAGGATGGGCCGCCACAAGCCCCATTTAGCCCTCAAACAGGTAAGGAGGAAGCCCTGTGTTTATGACTCAACATGTTTGCTTGATGAAAATGAGATCACACTGTAACTTAATATTTTGTTATTATGGGAAAGTCAGTCAATTACTTGTGACTTCATAGATCATCAGTCCACAGTTGCATGTGGGATTTCATTTTCTTTTTCCTGAAACCATTTCAAAAAGCAATTTATTTAGAAAGGTACTATGTTTAATTCTTTGCCAGTCTTCTAATGGGTAATTTTTATGAAAAATTCCATTATAGGGGCGCCTGGGTGGCTCAGTGGGTTAAAGCCTCTGCCTTCGGCTCAGGTCATGATCCTGGGGCCCTGGGATCGAGCCCCACATCGGGCTCTCTGCTCAGCAGGGAACCTGCTTCCTCCTCTCTCTGCCTGCTTCTCTGTGATCTCTGTCTGTCAAATAAATAAATAAAATCTTAAAAAAAAAATCTTAAAAAAAAAGAAAAATTCCATTATATATAAACTATAATAAATTACAGTACTTTTGTCTAGTTCACAGATACAGCGATTTGAGCAAGACAAAGTGTTGCATTAAGAAACAATTTCCTAAGCATAATGAAAATCCTAAAATCATAAAAAGAACAAAGTTGTGGTTTATTTATTTATTTTTAAAGATTTTATTTATTTATTTGACAGAGATCACAAGTAGGCAGAGAGAGGAAGCAGGCTCCCCGCTGAGCAGAGAGCCCGATTTGGGGCTCGATCCCAGGACCCTGGGATCATGACCCGAGCCGAAGGCAGAGGCTCTAACCCACTGAGCCACCCAGGCGCCCCAAAGCTGTGGTTTATATATTATGGGGCATATAATCTAATCAGTAATATATTAGACTTAATAGCTGTATAACAAGTTATGGGAAGTGGTTTCCTGTAATTTTTAGAGTTTAAGACACAGTTGGGCCCTCTAGTTTAGGGACTACACTGTACAGACAAGTCTTTTAAATTGGGTTCCTTATAAGCTCATGAATTCATCCACCTTATTAATTCTGCAGGTACTTTTTCTAAGTTCTATGTGCCAGGCATTGTGCGTGGTACTCGGAATACAGAGGTGAAACAGACATATTCTCTAACTTTACAGATTTGTGCCCTCTGGTTTTTTCTACTCCCTTACTTAAGGCAAAAAGAATGGAGATTTCTTCATCAAAGAAAGATCTGGGAGCCTGTGGTCTTTCCCTAAGTTTTCTTCGATGGGGCAGCTTTTATCTCCTTATGAGTCTTTTACTCCAAAACAAACCTGAATGTATTTCATGTTGAGCATATCAGATTGAATCTATTTTTCCTCCTGGCTTCCAAGCTATGAATAATTATCTATCAGAAGAATTTGGTGTCCTGTTTTCTCTGCATCTTCCTTTTAGGTATCTCTCCCATTAAGTCCATTGATCAGTTGAAACTTTCTCTGCATCTAGACCCTTCTTTTAGTTCTGGATGCATCTTCTTTCTTCAGAACTTGTCAACGTTTAGTTGTCTTACTATCCTAATTGATTCTTCCTCAACTCCAGTTTTTCCTCTATGCTTGCATATTCTATATGCCAAAGCCAGGGTAATCATCCTAAAACAAGGCTTTGATTTTTTTTTTTTTAAGATTTTATTTATTTATTTGGCAGAGAGAGAAATCACAAGTAGTCAGAGAGGCAGACAGAGAGAAAGAGGGGAAACAGGCTCCCCGCTGTGCAGAGAGCCCGATGCGGGGCTCGATCCCAGGACCCTAAGATCATGACCTAAGCCGAAGGCAGAGGCTTAACCCACTGAGCCACCCAGGTGCCCCGGCTTTGATATTTTTAATGATTCTCCATTGTCTTCTGAATAAAGATGAAACCTCTTAGATTTACCATCTTGTTTTAATAGTTTCACTATTAGAAAGCATGTTTTTCAGAAAAATCTTGAGAGTAATCTCATACTTACTTTGGTGCCCTTTATAGCATCAATGACATCCTGACACATAGTAAATCCCTAGTTTTAAACTGATTTGAGAAATTTGTTTGGCTGGGTTAATTTCAAATCTTTAAGCAGGGGCAATTGTTCTTGGGCTACACATTACTTTACCCTAAAATGAAGGTATTCTCCTGTGTTGAGTGTATTTCCATACTTTGAACTTTTGCACTTGCTTTTGTGATCATATCAGTGGCCATGTCTGTATGACATAAATTTGAGCTGTTCTTCCCCTTTCAGGTTGAACAATGTTTAAAACGTTTGAAAAACATGGATTTGGAGGGTTCAATTCAATATCTCTCTGAGTCGTTTTCTTCCAAGTAAGTGGCTTTGTAATGGTCTGTGTGGTGGGCTGGGAACTCATGGTCTTCAATATGATCTCCCTTGGACTTTGCTTGGTGTTGGGATATAACGCAACTGGGGAGTTTTACAAATTTTGTTTTAGTAAGGGGCACCTGGTATTTGTGATAATCTCTCTTCTGTTGGTTTTTGGGAGGGACTGGCAGGACATTGAAATCTGGGTCAAGATAGATTATATTGAAACATTGTTGTCAGTCAACTCTAGC
>RCUC01121286.1:0-11557 GCA_003697995.1 Taxidea taxus jeffersonii
TTCATGAATAGAACTGCTAACCAGGTCTCTTGTGTTACTCAGAGCACCTGGTACATGCGGTAGACTCAATAAATATAGATCAAATGAAGGAATGAATGATGGTTAGGTATGTATTGCATTTCTCATTTTTTAGAATTCACTGCTAGAGCCTTACAGAGACAGAACATAAATGTATGTAATACACACTTTACCTCCCCTAGAAATAAGAGAGTTTAACTCAATGTAACAGGTAAGCAGGAATTTTTAGACAATTACCAGGTAAAGGAAAAGACAATAAACAAACAAACAGTTACTGACAAGAAAAAAAATCCATATAATAGCTTTGGCTAAAAGCCTAGCTTTGCCTAAAATACTGCTGCTTCTTTAGGTCAGATCCCTGCATATTTATTAAATGTAGCTAGGGGTAGCTCGTATATTAATAAACACTATGTGAGAAATAACGAATTTGAAGACATGGTTCATGGCCTTAAGTTGCGAAGACAGAGCTTACTGATGTGGCATAATGAAAAGGATGAGAGAAGCCAGTAAGTGGTAAAGTGTCATTTCCAACATGCAGGTCTGTTGAATGTGTGCAGATATGCGTGCTGGTCAGACCAGTTGTCCTAATTTAGGTTCAGGGGAGATCCAAGGAAGAGATCCAGAGAGAGAACACATGATATGTTGGCATAATCAGGAGGGCCTTTGTGGAAGAGGAAAAGGTCTGGGACTTAGAAACGTTCTTGACTCAACCAGGCTTTTGGAAGTTAATAGAGTCAACATTTCTTCCTAGATTTGTGTGGGGAACAGGCCCAATCTGTGAAGTCAAGACAAACTCTGTCCTTGGATGTGATTTGGGAGTTCACATGAAGAGAAGCAATGTGAGCTTTAAATATAGTTTTGCTGACAGAGGCCCAGTAGCTCTTTTCATAGATATCTTCCCTTGTAAACAGAATCCTAAAGTGCCAGAAATGGGTGTTAACATTAAATAGTAAAATCCATGTCTCAAAGCTCAGTGTGCTAGTGACCATAGATCATAGTGATTAAACCAGACTGTCTGGATTCAAATCTCAGCTTCTTCCACTGAAGAGTTGTATGACCTTGGACAAATTACATAGCCTCCCTTGCCTCAGTTTCTCCATCTGTAAAATGGGGCTAAACAATAAATCTTTGCTAGTATGGTTGTTGTCATGAAGATAAAGGTAATTCACATAAAGTTTCAGGACAGTGCCTGACACATAAGAAATGTTACAAAAGAATGCACAATCATTATTTAGAAACCAAACCCAATCTCAGAACTATGCAATCCATTGTTAAGATCTATTTGTTGATCCAAAAGACCACCCAAAATGAACCATGACCCTGCTAAGGGACAGGATAGCAGCTGGCAAAGGACAGAATAATCCAATACTTATGAAAAAGGTCACCAGGTGACTTCAGTGGTGGACTATAAAACATCATAAATAAAGACCGTATAAGCAGATGAAGGCAGGACTGCATAGCCCAGAATTTCTGGAGTTGTTTAGTGCTGATACCTCATGATTAACTCAAGTGTTAGAGCATTGTTATAAGGAAGAAGGGGTTACAGAGTTAATCCTAATTGGAATCAGTCGCCTTCCCTCCTATGCCATAGTAACAGGGATATCTGGCAGCCTTCCAAATTTCTGCACCACTGTTAACAAGTAGAACAGGAAGAAAGCATAGTGGGGTACTTGCCACAATCCCTTGGTGCTCCTAGCAAATGGTTAGGTGCTTCTGTATCTTCACCATACATACACACAGACAGCATTCATGCAATTATTGTATAGAAAAGTCAGGTTTGATGCAGCGGTAAAATGTAGCTGTTCCGTAGAAGTCACTGTGACATTAATAACTATGTTCACTATTCATTAGAGACCCGAATTTGAACTATGGCAAAGCTATCTCAGAGTCTCATTCAGGAGGTTTGTTTGAATCACTGAAGTTCCACAGGGGGTTTGATTCAAGGTGGCCTCATTTATACGTCTCAAGGCTAAGTACTGGAGGCATTACGGTGAAATCCTAGCATAACACACAGTCAGCTCTGAGTAGGCCCACTTCCCCATCTTACATCTCCATTCCTGAAGTGGCGTGCTGCTGCTTTCCCTCTGGGGCAAAGCATGGTGGGGACAAAGAGCGGCCCACTGCAAGCAGGAGCTTAACTTTCCCAGAATTTCCTCTTCTATAAAAATATGGGAATTGGATCAGCTAATTCCTAAAAGCTTTTCACCCATTAAAATTTGAATCTAAGATGACCTTTGATATACATAATTTAGATATAACTTACACGATTCTTAAGCAGAACAAACAGCTGCCACATAGGATAACATGAGGCACCTCCTGCCAAAAAATATTTCCCCTTCCCCCTATCATAGTTCCTGACATTTGACCATTATAAATAGATTCTTTTGGACTTCAAAAGCTTTGAAATTCTTAAGAGTCTTTTATTAAAAGGCAGGTAACCCTGAAAGCAATATGAACCTTTACTGGTTCTCACCTTACAGGATCAGTTGGTCAGACTGCTTTCCAAACATGATGAAGAGAAAGGTCCTGTGGGAAGGGAACATTGGACGGGATGGGGCGAATCCCACTCTACCCAAGTGTGGTATTATGTTTCATTCACAGATTTATGGCTGTGTGTTTCTATATAGATATTGGCACATACTTGGAACTTTCAAATGTTTTGTTTTGTTTTTTAATTTTTTAAAAATTTGTTTCTAAAAATGATTTATTTATTTATTTTAGAGAGAGTGTGTGTGCAAGAGAGAGCACAGGAGGGAGGAGCAGAGGGAGAAGGAAAGAGAGAATCTCAAGCAGACTCCCTGCTGAGCGCAGAGCTCCATCTCAGGACCCCGAGACCATGACCTGATCCGAAATCAAGAGCCAGACACTTAACCAACTGAGCCATCCAGCTGCCCCCGTTTTTGCTTTTTTGGAAGGAAGGAAGGAACAAATGAACGACATACCAATGAATGCCCAAACACAAAAATACTCTTGAGAGTACCTCCTGCATCCGACCTGGTCAGTATGTACACAAGGACACCTTTTCAACGTGGGTCTCAGGTGCTAAATGTAGCCCCCGCTCTCTAGGGGCAATTTCCAGCCTCCCTGCTGACTTCCCTTAGCTCTGAGAGGGCGCTGGGCTGTCACTGAGGACTATTCAGGGACTCAGGCAGACCAGCTGCTGCTATGCTGAGCCCTGCACCAGTTCTAGGCGCTACACTTTTTTTAAGCACTTGATTTAAATGAAGAAAGAAATTGGCTTATATTTTTAGCAGCTCCTGCTACTAAAACTCATTTGACAAAAGTGCCAAAGGGACAGTTAAGTCTGAGTATGATTTTTTTTCCCATGGAGGAGGAGGAGGGTATAATTTATCTGAAAATGACTGGTACTTTCCTGGCCTGGGGACATTATTCTACCTGCTCTCTTTTTTTTAAAGACATACACTTTTTTTTCTCCCCATCAGATTTCAAACTTAAGATATTTATTGTCTTTCGCTTTAGTTCCCAAGTCCTCACGCAACCACAGAAAGGAAAAGGTGTGCACTCTCAGTTCAGAAACTCCCCAACCTTCAATTACATTTCAGGATTAGAGGCATCTAATTGGGTAGACCAACAACCCCCCCCCCACCTTTCTTCCCTTGCCTGAGATACAGATAACATGTCAAACACCTTGGAAGAATATAACATTATGCCTAATTGGAAAACAATACTAATGCCGTGTTTATACAAATTGGGTACAAGACTCAAAGTATAAGATTTTAGAGTGCCCCAAATCCCCTCTTCACAAATGTTTCTACTACTGACTTGCCTTAATATCTACGTGAGATCCCTTCCACTAGAGCTATGGAGAGAAATACTGGAATGAAAAAAAAATTTTTTTTTCTTTTCTGAGAGTTAAGGCACAGGTCTATCAGAATCCTCTGCTCAAATACGTATTACTTATGAAAGTAACACCTTGACATGACTGACTTCAAAAGATGAGTGAGCTTGTAGATATGGAGCCTTGAGAGAATGGCAGATTTGAGGGATTGAGGGCTGGGAAGAAAATGTCTGGTGGATATAAAATCCGAAACGAACTCATTTGTTCATTTGCTATTTGGAAGCTTTTCCCCAGAAATGCAAATTATAAAGGGTGGTTATGTTCCCAGAGGACAGTCTAAAAAAGTATGTTTTAACCATAATGTACTTGAAGTGTAATCCTAAGGATATCCCCAAACCACCCTTCACGGCAAGCTTCCCACAGGAACGCGTGTTCAGGAACCAGCTTGGGGGCCAATATCCTTCTTCCCGCTGCAGCACTATGGGGATGTGGATCTGCCTCCTGGGAAAGAAGGGTGTCTTTGAAGGAATGGGGTGTGGGAAGGAGCTGCCTGTGCTGGTCCCTGAGAACAGGCCCATTTCATCTGTGGTGTCTGCTCTCCAGGACCCGGGGTGCTCCTGTCTGCTCCTTATTCTCTGTGCTGCCAGGAAGGATTCAGGACCATTATAAGAGCTGGAAAAATATTCTAGCTATTGTCTTACAAGCAGCCAGATAGAGCTTGTTCATGTTCATGTCCTAAATCTCTGCTCTAGCAGATGTATGTATTAGGTGCTCAGTGAGAACCGAATGAAGTAAGGAAGGCTCATGTACACTTCAGAGACAACCCAGGAGGAACGATGTGAGGCATTTCATGGTGGAGGATCACAAGGATAGGCCATTCAGGGAGTGTCAGGGAAAGCGGTGGGTGGGTGGGGGGTGTTGAAGAAGTTTCCTGAAGAAGGTCTGAAGGAGAAGGGATGGAGTGGCAAGCAATGGCAAGCGTCAGAAGCAGGGAGCTCTGTTACGGAGAGATTCACCTCCCCCACCCTCTCAGCCTTGCCTTGGGACCTGAGCCTGGAGCAGGAAGGGCAGGAGGGGCAGGCAGGTGAGGAAGGTGGTCTTGCCAACCCAGCGATCAGTTCCAGGTAAAGGAAGGCTTGGGGGGGGGGCCAAGGGCATCCAGAGGTCCCCAGAAGGAAAGAGGGTGTGAGAGGAGGACAAAGGAAGGGAAGACAGAGGAGACACTCTTCTGTGACTGTCAAGTCTGGACTCAGTCACTGCAGTGGTCTACTGAATTCTGGGCACCTCCAGGTGGCTAATGACTGAGGCACACTGAATGCAGGGTGGCCACAGCCTCTGCAGGCCCCGTGTTGGTGGAAAGGATGCACTCTTCCCTTCAACCTTGGCCCAGACCCACAGGGATGTAGGACCCTCGAGCTCCAGGGAGGCACTGGAGAGAAACGACCCAGGGTATTTCTTAGAAAGAAAGTAATAAAAGCCAGGTCCTGACTAATGGCTTCTCCAAGGACTACCACTTTGCATTTTCCTTCCCTCTCTTCTTCCAGATTCCCATTGATTTTGAGTCTCTCTCATGTTCAGACAACCTCTCGCCACCAGTAGTTCTGCTAGTCTCTCTCGAACCTGCATAAAGGTGCAGAATTCATTTGCATTCATTATGGTCTCGGGGCAGCTCATTTACTTTCATCTTGCAGTATCCAAAGAGTTACTCATTTACTTAGATCACTTAAGGATTTCCAGGAGCCCTGCAAAAAAGACATTAGGAGTCCTCCTCCTCACAGACTTAAGCCCCACTAGGGGGTGGTGGTGTGTCCCACAGAGTGAGGGAGACTGTCAGAGCATTTAGTAAGACTCTTCTAGGGAGGAGATACCTTTTCTCAGGCTCAGCCTTGTTTGGATCTCCCCTCTGCTTACCTGGATTATTGCCAATCTGGAGACAGGCTACGCCTCGGGGAGTTTTACAGCAGGAAGTGTTAGTCTCCTTTGGCATTTCTTTATACTTCAGGGCAACTGGAATTCAGGCGGTTGCTGTTCTCTGCAGCACGGACCTGTTAAACTCTCTCACTGAAGTGGAAGACCTCTGTCCTCAGTTACTGCATCAGTGATGGGGGTGGTGATGGACAGAGGACCTTTTCTATCTCCTGCAGGGTACAATTCGGGCCCCAAATTGTGGTCTGTTCATGCCTCTAGCTTGGGTTCTTGTCCCATAGGAACACTGCATTAACTAGGGAGAAATTCTGCACATCTGGAGGCCTCCAACTCTGACTCTTTCCAGAGTCATCCATTCCCTAATCAGTACAACCTTGCCAGGACAACACATGGAAAGAGCTTGTCAGTTCTTCCATTTGCCTTTGTCATTTTATGAAGCAATCAACTCAAAGGGTAGGGCCCAGACACTTGATATTCCCATAAGGAGATGAGAGAAATCTCCCAGTGCGCCAGAAAACCCCTGAAGGAAAGGTCAGCACTGTGACCAACTCTTGCTTCTGTTCATCCATAGACAGATCCATGTATTAATTCCTTCAGTAAACACATATGCTATTCACAACTTTGTAAGACAATTAACATATTGCCTTACTAAGGTCTCCCGATGGTACTGCAGGCTTCTTAAGGTGGGGACATAGGCTTTAGCCAGTTTAGCACTGTGCCTGGAACAAATGTATCAACAATGAACAAACACAAAAATGTGAAGCCATCCCACTGAGCACCATTTTTGTCAATGTTCTTTTAACAATAAATAACTTTCTAGAATTAAAAATGTAGGAGGTATTTGCATTAAAATAAGGGAAGAGTTTTTTTTTTTTTAAACAAACAACTCTTCCCTCTATTTTAATAGTGGAAAAGTTACATGATTTTAAGGATAATACCAATTGTCCATAATCTCGCCAACACTGTGAGCATTCTGAAGAATTCCCTTCTAGTCTTTTTTCTATATATATACAAATTTACGAAGTTGGAGGCATGCCATATACGTAGTATGAGATCTTGATTCTTCCCCGTAACATACTATCATGAGCACTTTACCATGCCATTAAACATTCTTTGAAAATGTTATACTTAATGGCTGCATAATATTACATTATAGCTCTTCAATTCCTAACTAATGCAGATTTATTGTCCTTAATAACTCCCTGAATCACTGCACGATCAAAACTGTTCCCAGGCTTCTGTAACCATCACAGTGGCTGATGCTGACTGAAAACCTTTAGAAAATGACAAATAAATACTTTCAGGCAAGTAAAGCTGTTGCAAGTATGGCTGGATCTCATTTCAGCTTTTCCCTCCTCAGAGTTACTAATTCATACAAGCATGCTAATGCCTTTGGAATGTTTATTCTCTTCAAGTTGGAAGCTCCAGGGTACACAAGAAAATAGGCATTCGAGTGTGATGAGAACCACATGGCAGAAGTCTAGTTGATTCACGAAACACTGGAGATTTACTTGGGAATGAGGGACCATGCCTCAATTTAAGAAGAGAGATCTATTAATTTCCTACAGTAAAGTGATTTGACTAAAAAAAAAAAGATGATCTTAGGCCATCAAGAAGAGAAACAATAATTCGAAGTCGACACATGGTCACTTGCCTGTATCATCAGTGTGGAGATTGGGAATATCTGTGAAGCTTGGATGACAGAGGAGGTGATGAAGGGTCTTTACCAGACTGGGAAATGTTCAATAAGTGGTGTCCTGGGCTCTCTTCTGTTGAACAACTGGTTTCCAAACATTGCCATATCCTCTCTCCTTTCTTGGGTCCCTTCCTACTACAATCCAGTCTTCTTTTCCTTGAATGAAGCTGGAGCATTTGATAAGGTGAATGTGAAACTCTAATTGGGAGGGTTTTGTATGGAAAACTCAGTCCAGCACAGCCAAAACAAGGCTGGATAGCACAGGTAGCAGGACAGAACTGTCTACCCTCACCACCAGTGGCTACACCTGTGTACACTGGCTCCCCCCCCCCCCCCCCCCCCCCCGCCATGACACATCAGCTTGATGGTTGATATTATCTCCCAACAGTGTGACTCATACAGCAGATCTTTTTTCCAAAATTCAGTCTGGGGTGCTAACAAGCAACTCAAATGGATAGTCTTCCCCAGAAGACAGGGTTGAGGCAAGTTCATTTCCTACAATTGAGTCTAAAAGCCCACAGTTACAGCCACCCAGAATAAAGATTAATTTTTTTCCTAGCCCCACTTGCAGCCAAGTACAATCATGTGACTAAGTTCTAGTAAATGAGATGGAACTACCAGTGAAGCAAACGACTTTCAGGAGGGGTCCTAGAACTAGCATGACTACCACCCCCACCCCCCTTATTTGTCAGGGACTTTCCTGATCTGAGCATTGTAAGTCTCATGCTCTGGAAAATCCCCTACTTTGGGGCAAAAGTGGGATATTGGGTGATTATTTCTCTCCCACCCTCTCTTCAGCCTATTTCCTGGAATATGGACAAGATGGTGAGCCATCTTAGGCATGCAGGTGAAGGGAAAGCCCGGGAATGGCAGAGGAAGCCTAGGTCCAGGCCAGCTTCCCACAGCACAAGCTGCTGCATCTGCTCAGACTTTTACGTGAAAGATAAATCAGCTTCTGTTCTGTGAAAGGTCTCTTCTTTCTCTCCAGCTAACTTAATCCGTCAGGGTTCATCTCTTTTACTACCATGATTTTTTTGGCTACCATGATTTTGTCTATTTCTGGAATCTGGCAGCATCTATCTTGACCATGCATTTAATATTTAATCACAGACTTCTTTACACAGTCATTTATCTTATCACATGTTTAAGTCTCATCCCCTGGGAAGAGTCTAAGATCCAGGGAGGCAGTGTGGTTGATGGAATGTGGCTCAGGGTTTAGCAGGTTTGGGGTTGAGTCCGAATTTCAGCATTTGCTGCTCTCCTGGTCTTGAGTGACAGCTTCATCATTCATAAGGTGGCAGTGATTATAATCCCTCCTCGGCCTCCTGCCCTGTGCTGTTGTGAGATTACATATTATGGGGCTACCTCATCAGCCATCGAGCGCCGTAACCATGTTAACAGTTCTTGAGAACTGGTCCTCTCTCTAATGTTCACCTGCTATCCCTAGCAGGCTTACTACTGCACCAAGGACGCTGTGAATGACAGGTCCATGAATCTTTGTAGAATAAATAAAGGAGAGAAAGAATAAGCATTATGAAATCACCAAGAAGAAGGCTCTGCCAGAACATCTACTCCTTCAGATATAAAGAAGGTACAAAATACCGGGCAGATAACAAAATGAGGTCTCAGACCCAGGTTTTCATTCATGAGCGGCTTTTCAGAGCCACATTACCAATTAATTTGTGGCAATAAAGCCTAAGTCAACAATGCTGGAGACACGAGGTAGTTTCTACGAACATTGGCATCGCCCTTCTCAGCCTCAACACTGTGTGTTCTGTGCCTCAACACAAACATGAGGAAAAATTTAAAAAAGGCTCCAGATACATCTTATGTCAGAAAGAAATGGCTTCTATGAAGCAAGTTGCTAAGAGAGTTGCTATTTTCAGGTGCTCTATAGCTTAGCAGATTACCAAGGTGATGACATTATGTTTAAGACTACCTATTAATGGAAGGATAAATGTGAGTAATTCAGGGAGGCCACTTAAGCAAACACCAGTTGAAGGATAAAAATCTTCATGAAGCCCATGGGGGAAGAACAGAGATGCAGCTTTACCCAACAGCTCCAACAATGCACCTGATCTGATCACACATGTAGCGAGAGCTATTGTGCTTTTGCTGAGAGCAAGCCATTTTGTTCCCACCAAAGAGTAGCAGAACGTCTGCTCAACAAGGCTAGGGACTAGCCCCATGCAGTGAGGTCCCCTTCTCATTTCCCCTTTCCCCTTGCACCTCACGATGGTGTGTTTTTCCTCAGGACCCTTATCCTTGCAGGATAGTTTCCCTCCTTCCAAAGAGCTACCCTTGTATTCAGGATAGGAGCCATCAAACAAAGTACCACTGAGCTACAAAGGACTGATAGTTATTTTTCATAGAGAGATACAGAATTTCAAAGGGGTGGCAGGCCTTAAACTCAGGAAGCAAACCTGTCATTGTAGACCTCAAGTGTGTCTACATGGCCAGGGTTGTAAGGCAAGGTGGTTTGTGAGGGAGAAGGGACCCCACTATCTTCAGAAGAGCATTATTTGGCTGCTAGCTTGTTGCCTTTCCACAAAGTGGGACCAGAACACTGCACACAAATTGCTCTGATCAAATCAAGGGGCCCTAAAGGAGATGAAGCTTGGCTTAAAAGCTCTTGGGCTGTGAGTTAATAAGAATTTTAATAAAAATGGAAAGTATAGCCCTGGGCCATGGTACAATATCTCTCTGGGTTGCTGGTGTTCTATCAGTCAATCATATAATCTTTCTGACATTCGTAAAATGGAAAGGGTAAGCAAAAACTGTGCAGGCCAAAGAAGGTTTCAAAAATGTAACCAACAGAAAGACCATCAGCTCTCTGAATGACCCTCCAGACACCTGAGACATACCGGAACAAGAAGTCTTTCCCACAAGATAAGACACCAATAAAAACAAACTATGCCCAACACACTTCACGTAACAAAACGATTTCCATACCCAATTGTTATGACAACCGGTGGAAGACTATCTGTGATTGCCATCCCCCAACCCCCAACAGATGAAGAGCCTGAGGGTCAGAGAGGTGGTGATGGGGGTACTTAATCCCATGTCTTCTCTTACCTCCTTCCACAAATTTCTCAGTAGCTTCCTTACACTTTAAACTCAAACTATCTGTTTAAGCACCATAACACTGGTTCAGTTTACTATCCTCAGATACAACCTAGAAGACGGCTGGTCTGCGTCATTTGATTTACCTCCAATGGCAAGAAAAAAATCATTGATCCTTTTTCACTTCCAAAACTTGGCACTGAAATAAAAACTTGCTATAAGTTTAAAAGCAAACAGCCTCTCTGCTGCTTATCTGTTTTTTGTCTAAAGGACTGTGAAGTTCTATGGTATTCAAGGCACAGTTCAATACCTAGGATGTTGCTCAATCACTTATTTACTCCACTACACTGACCACTTTTAATATGTCCATCAATAGGTATATTTCTCATGGTTGAATGCTGGTCATAACAGTCAATAGGTAAGATTGGTTTAAAATGTTTTTAAAAAAATAAATGGCAGTCAGTTAAAGATACAGTTGATACGATGTGATGCTTATTTAGCCAGAACATGTTGGTATGAATGCCAACCTATGTGAAAGGCACATTCCTGTAGAATGTAGAATGTAGAGAACTACCAGGTGGCTTGAAATGCCACTTAAAAGTTTGTGCTGGCCCATTTTGCTTTATGTGCTGACCAAGAGAGGAGACAAAACAGAGAAACTTCATTCTTGCTTTTCGTTTTTCACACAGTGCTAATGACATGATGAGGAGACTTGAAGGTTACACTGACTGGCCTTGAACCTCCCTGACCATTCTTTCATCATCTTTGTTGCAGTTTCCCCAGGCCTGCTTGCCCCTGATGACAGTCCCACAGGTTTCTTTCATCAGCAGGCTGGTAGGCCTGAATTCCATGGCAATCAGGAACCCCCTAGTGTCATTCTCCCCTCCCAGTTGTAGGCTCACTCTTCTTTGGCTCCCTGAATATTTCCACCCCCATGACCAGTGGGGACTCCAGAAGTAGCATGTTCAGAATAAAACTCATAGCCTTCTTGCCTTATGTACTGCCTCCTGGGTTCTCCATTTAGCTGGAAACACCCTGCCCAACCCCAGCAGGAG
>RCUC01121287.1:0-23210 GCA_003697995.1 Taxidea taxus jeffersonii
GATTCCAGACCATGGGCCTTTCCACCGTTATGCCTCTCACCTCAGGTTTTTTTCTGAAATGCCACCTTCTTAAAAAAGTTTAGCTGTTATTTAGAAACATGTAAGCGAAAAAAAGAATCTTTTCTTGACTGTAACAACAAAAAACAAGAGTAAGTTTAAAACTTGTAAACACAAAGCTTTTTAAAACTATTAATAATCTACAAATTACAAAGATCTACAAATTATAAATTACTAAGATCTACAATCTTAGTAAGGTAGGAAGGAAGAGGCAAATAAGATTTAAATAAATAATCATAAATAATAAATAATCATAAAACTGCAACTGAAAGAATATAGTTTTAAAGGGAGAAGTCCCCATAAAATCTCTGATAAGCAAAGATAGGGAGTATATGCCCTACTACATATCAAAATATTTTAAGGTTACAGTATTTAAAATAGTCTGCTATAGAACAATTAAACAGAAAGAGAACTAGAGCAAAGTATACATGACACCTTAATATGTAGCAAAGGTGGTATTTCTAAATGAATTAGTTTAGGGTCACCTGGGTAGCTGAGTCATTAACCATCTGCCTTCAGCTCAGGTCATGATCCCAGGGATCAAGCCCTACATTTGGCTCCCTGCTCTGCAAGGAACCTGCTTCTCCTTCTGCCTGCCACTCCCCTGGTGCTCCCGTTCTCTCTCCACCAAATAAATAAAATCTTAAAAAAAAAAAAAAAAAAAAAAAAAAAAAGAATATTTTTTAAAAAAGGGAAAAGATGATCAATGGAAAACTGTGCTTTAAGGCAACTTCCATAGTCTAGGGATCACATAAGACTCCCACAGAAAACATGCCTTCCTCACCCCACCCCAGGTGAGCTCACTGTAAAAGATTACAAAGCAGAAAAGACCAAACTGATGTGTAGCAGTCAGCAGATGGAAAAATGCGGAGAACTCATCCTCAAGAAACCAGAAATGGAATGATTTTTTAAAAGTGATTTCCAGCCCAACATGGGGCTCAAACTCAGGAGCCCCAAGATCAAGAGTCCCATGCTCTACCCAGAGACAGCCAGGCAACTCTGGAAATGGAGTAATCTGAAAGCAATTTTAAAGTAAGTATATTGGCCAAAGATGTGGAAACCTCATGTTTTCTACCGCTGGCAAACATATACAAACCTACATGGTTCTCTTAAAAAAATAGTAATAAAGTATATTATAGTCGTTCAAACAGATAAAGGAAGAAATGAACATCATAAAAAATTAGGAAAGGATGAAAAAAAAAAGTTGTTTCTAAAAGTAACCACAAATAAATTCTGAATGAAAAACATGGTGGGGCACCTGGGTGGCTCAGCTGGTTAAGCATCTGACGACTCTGATCTAGGTCATGACCCCAGGGTCCTGGGACAGAGCCCCACATTGGGCTCCCGTCTCAATAGGAAATCTGCTTCTCCCTTTACAACCCTCCCCGCTGCTTGCTCTCTCAAAAAAATAAAACCTTTAAAAAAACAAAACCCCCCAAAATACCCCAAACAACTGACAGGTATTTTTTGTTTTTGTTTTTTTAAAGAAATAGAGGTGTTATTTTATTTTATTTGTCAGAGAGAGAGAGCACAAGCAGGGGAAGTGGCAGGCAGAGGGACAAGGAGGCTCCCCACTAAGCAAGGAGCCCAATGGGGGACTCGATCTCAGGACCCTGGGATCATGACCTGAGCTGAGGCAAACGCTTAACCAACTGAGCCACCCAGGTGTCCCAACAGGTTTAATAGTAAACTAAACACAGCTGGAGAGAAACCTGATGAATAGAAGAACAGGCATAGAAGTCTACTGAGAATAAAAACAGAGCAAGACAAGAGATGGAGGGATGCCTGGGTGGCTCAGTTGGTTGAGTGGCTGCCTTCGGCTCAGGTCATGATCCCAGCATCCTGAGATCGAGTCCCACATCGGGCTCCTTGCCCGGCAGGGAGCCTGCTTCTCCCTCTGCCTCTGCCTGCCACTCTGCCTGTGCTCGTTTGCTCTCTCTCTGACAAATAAATAAATAAAATCTTAAAAAAAAAAAAAAAAAGACAAGAGATGGAAATGGGAAGTATAAAAAAAAGAGATATGGAAAGAGAATAACAAGATCTACAACAATCTACATATAAACAGATATTCCATATTAAAGAGGAGAAAAGAGGAAAAGTTTAAAGAAATAATTTTCAAATTTTCAAAACTCCAGACAGACAAGACCTCTCAGAATGAGGATGAAAACCAAACCCTAAATGGCTAAAAATTAATTCATACATCTAAATACGTCCCTTGTTATTGCAAAACATAAAAATAGTACCGAAGGTAGGGGGTTGGGGAATTTAAATTACTCTAGAGAAGAATGACAAAATGACATCAGAATTTTCATCAACAATAAATACTGGAATGCAATGTAGTATCTTCACATTGCTGAATATAAAATTTTACATGCCGTCACACCATCATTCAAGAATAAAGGCAATTTATAACTATATATTCACACACAAAACACACTACGGAAATACTGAGTTGTAAATTACTAGACCATTGTCGGAAGGCTACCAAAGAAGTGTTCAGCAAGGAGGAGAGTGGGACTCAAAAAGTAACTATGAGCAAGAATGGCAAATGTGTTGGTCAATGTAGAGAAGTATGACTTTACAGACTAATTTGGGAAGGATTTAAAAAAACAAGGTAACTGGAGTGTCTGTCTGGCTAAGCTAGTAGAGCATCTAACTCTTAATCTTAGGGTCATGAGTTCAAGTCCCATGTTGGCTGTGGAACCTACTTAAACAAATGTAAAAAATAAAAAAATAAAAACAAGGTAACTAAAATATTAAAGATCAATTATAGATAATGAAAGAGAAGATGTTTTAAAAAGAGGCATTCCAAAGTCCTATTGTTCCCAAAATAGTAAGAAATGAAACCCAAAAGCAGAAGAGGAAAAAACAACAAAACAAAAACAGGCAAAGACTTAAAAAAAAAAAAAAAATTATGGAAGCAATGATTTGAAATCTAATAGTAATCAGAGTAAATGTAAATTCATCTCTGCTAAAACAAATGGTCACAGAAAAGTGAAAACAAAGAGATGAAAAAAGATATACCTATCAAGTATTTATCAAGACACCCATTTAAAGTAAAATCATTACTAGAGACCAAAAGGGGAACAAAATGATTTTTGATCATTTTTGTGGTAGAAAATTATTTCAACCACAAGAAAGAAATGATAAATCTGTGACATGATAGAGGTATTAGCTAAGGCTCAAACTGGCAGGCACCTGCACTATCAATGATCCAATCAACATGTTGTATACTTTAACCATACACAATGTTACATACCAAATCCCTTTCAGAGAGAAACAGAAAGGAGGCCAAAGGACACCGAAGATATGAACACAATTAAGCCCAAAACAGAAGTTAAATTTAGAACACTGAAGTCACCAAATGGGATATGGATATATTCACACCCACAAAAACACTGTCTTTTTTTAAGGAAATGTGGACTACTTACAAAAGATGAACTAAAATTATGTCTATCAACATGGAGATCTTGAAATGGCAACAATGAATTAAAAAAACACACACAGGGGCTCCTGGGTGGCTCAACGGTTTGTTAAAGCCTCTGCCTTCCGCTCAGGTCATGATCCCAGGGTCCTGGGATCGAGCCCCGTATTGGGCTCTCTGCTCAGTGGGGAGCCTGCTTCCTCCTCTCTCTCTGCCTACTTGTGACCTCTGTCAAATAAATAAATAAAATATTAAAAAAAAAACACACCACACACACCAACCAACCTGCAGAATACATACATCATGATGGCATTTGTATAAATTTTTATATGAACATTAAACTAAACAATACATACTGCACTCATGGATACATATACATGTAGTAAAAAATCTAAGAGAGGGGCGCCTGGGTGGCTCAGTGGGTTAAAGCCACTGCCTTCGGCTCAGGTCATGATCCCAGGGTCCTGGGATCAAGCCCCGCATCTGGCTCTCTGCTCCGCAGGGAGCCTGCTTCCCTTCCTCTCTCTCTGCCTGCCTCTCTGCCTGCTTGTGATCTGTCAAATAAATAAATAAAATCTTTAAAAAAAAAAAAAATCTAAGAGAACCTGAACTGGGAGTATACACACCAAATTCATGATAGTGGTTATCTTTAAGCAGGCAGAGGAGATGACAGAAAATAAAACATTCTTCATCTGTGATTTTCTTTTAAATATTAAAAAAAGGTTAACATACTAACATTTAAGATGGTATGTATGTAATGTTTATTATCATTCTTTATACTTTACAGAGTTAAAAAATAAAATTAGGGAAGAAGGCAGGTAAACCTGGTTAAGTTTTTCCATAAACAAGGAATTCAAGTTCTTCACACAATAAAGTCAGTGGTGCAGAAGAGCTCCAGAAAACTGGCAGTGGGAATAAAATGAAGTCCAACTATTTCTCCAACTAGAGCAAAGGTATGTTAAGTAGGAAAGTTGCTGAAACCCAGGAACTGAATTAGGAATAATACCTTTCCAGATTTAGGATTAAGAAAAAGATTCAACCATGGTATGAGTAGCAGACTAGGACCAATGGCCAGTGCTGAGTTGAACAGTGCCCCCCACCACCCCTGGACCCCACCAAGATATTCATGCTCAACCAGAACTATAGAATGTGACCTTATTAGTAAACAGAATTTTGCTAACATGATTAGTTTAACACGAAGTGATACTGAATTGGGGTGGCCTTAAACCCAATGAATGGTGTCCTTATAAGACCATGTGAAAACAGAAAGACACAGACACACAGGGAAGATGACTGTGTAAAAACAGAGGCAGAGACAGGACATATGCTGCTACAAGCCAAGGAATGCTATGGTTTGCTAGCAATCATGAGCAAAGAAAGCAGGAAATGGCAAGAAAGGATTCTTCTTTTATGAGCCTTCAGAGGCAGCAAGGGCTGTCACCTTGATTTCAAACTTCTAGCCTCCAGAACCATGATAGGAAACAAATACACCCAGCTATTAACTTTCTGTAGTGAAATCACAAAGTCTGGATAGATCAACTTATTTTTTAAGAATAATGAAACAAAGAGACAAAACCGCTCAGCATGGGGACTGTGAGAATACTGCAGAATAAGGGAAAAGGAAGCAAATCTGAGAAATTCAGAAAGAACATACCTCCAGAAAACTATTAAACAAGTTTGTTAAAACAATTAATTAATGAAACTTCTTACATCTCCAAAACTGTAAAAGATAACACAACTTCTATTACATGGAAACAGGGAAGATGAAAGGGCAGTAAGATGACATAAAAAGGAAATACAAAATTTGAAAAGAATAAAAGAAAAAATCGTAACTACCCATGGTGTCAGAGCTAAAACTTACCTAAGAGGAACTATGGTCAGAACTAATGATATGGAGAATTAAAATAGGATGTGAGCAATAAACCTGTCTTTCTTCCTTTATACTACAGGAGAACCAAAGAGATGAGAACCATGACAGAAATGTTAACAGCTACCATCTGAGTACTTATCATGCATCCAAACTATGCCAATCACTTCCATGTTTAACTGAACGACGACACTGAGGAGCAGCAGGTAGTAAGAGCTAAACAAACAGGAGAGAAAACAGTAACACAGAGGTAACTGGAATACTCCCACTTCCAACTACAAACTGGGGAATCAAGAACCAAAGCTAGTGTAGAAGACTCGACAGGACTATATTAAAATCCTGCAGCACTGTCCACTGCAGTTCTGCAATGATGGAAGCGTTCAGTATTTGTGTGACTTAAATATGGTAGCCAGGACTCACATGCGACTGACTATTGCACTTGATATGTGTTTTTTTGAGGTACAAATTTTTTGTCTTAATTTTAAATAGCTACACATGGCTACAGTAGCTACCATACTGGGCAGTGTAGAGCAGAACTGGTTAGCAATATTGAAGGATTGAAAATAAGATCATTTTAATTCTATGCCAAAACAAAACAACAAATAATCACCGCCCACCACCGCAAGAGACAGTGAAACAGTTTTAAGGGACAAAGGTTATGAGCTAAGAACCTGAAACATAGTCAAACTACTGTTGTTCTAATCCTGAAAAACTAAAAACTAAAATTAAGAACTCAATAAATGAGGGGCGCCTGGGTGGCTCAGTGGGTTGAGCCTCTGCCTTTGGCTCAGGTCATGATCTCAGGGTCCTGGGACTGAGGCCCGCATCGGGCTCTCTGCTGGCGGGGAGCTGGCTCCCCCCACCCCACCCCACCCCCACCTGCTGCTCTGCATATTTTTGATCTCTATCTCTCTGTGTCAAGTAAGTAAATCAATCTTTAAAAAAAAACCCAATTTAATAAATGGGCATATATTAAGTTATAAAAAGAACTACCAATAAACAATGAAATGTTACAGTAAAAATAAACCTAAATAAGCCTTTAAGTCCACTTTATAAACTGAATATAAAACGAGAAACTTTTATTTAATAAAATCTCCATTAAAATCAAAGACTTTATGGAGATTTAAAAAAAACCATGATGTTTCAAAAAGCATACAGAAAACAAAATGCTAAAAGCAAATGGGTGAAAAAAAATCACATACTATAACACTATATCAAGGAAAGTAGAATGTGAGGCAAAAACTACTGGAGAAGCTATAAGTCACTAAGAGGATATAATTACAGAGAACTCCAGACTAGATACCAATGGCATTGTTTTAGAAAAATCAACACAGGGGCGCCTGGGTGGCCCAGTGGGTTAAAGCCTCTGCCTTCGGCTGGGGTCATGATCTCAGGGTCCTGGGATCGAGCCCCGCATCGGGCTCTCTGCTCAGCAGGGAGTCTGCTTCCCCCTCTCTCTGCCTGCCTCTCTGCCTGCTTGTGATCTCTGTCTGTCAAATAAATAAATAACATCTTTAAAAAAAAAAAAAAGAAAATCAACATAATGGACTACAAATATAAGCAGAAACTATAGAAACACCACTTTAACCCAAATGCTATAAAAATTAGTAATTAAATAACGAAAAGTTTAAAGAGCAAAACAAACCATTTAGGATTTGGAAACTCAATTTGTAACTCTTGGGAAAAGAACTGAAAAACTCAAAGGCAATTTACAAATTGCAAAAAGAACACTTCACACATCAAAGGCTGTGGAATGCTATCCAAAACTACACAAAGAAAATACAAAAAGTTAAACACTTTTATTATTACATAAGAAAGAACAGAAAATAAATTAACTAAGCATTTGAGTAAAAGGCAGAAAGGAGAAAAAAACAAAACAAACAAACAATAAAACACCAAACCCAACAAACCAAGACCCAAGACCACAGGAAGGAAGAAGGAATTACCAGCAACTAACCAATCTTTGAAATGATGGATAAAATAGGAAAACCGCTGACATGATTAATTAAGAAGAGACAAATGTAATTAAGACTGAGAAATGGACATAACTACAGATAACAAGGACTTAAAAAATGAAGAGTGCTTTCTATAAAATTCTGTATCTGTTAATTTGAAAAATCTGATAGATGCATAATATTCTGTAAAATAGATGCTGGTCTCAGATGGTCTTTAAGTTCCAACAAATTTTAAAGAAATAGATACTTACTGAAAAATCTTTAGTTTTCCAGAGCACAGCAAATGGTAAAGTGTTCTAATTCATTTTAAGAAGTCATCCTACATCAAAATTAATACTGAACTTCTAAAAGGATCACCGTGAGGGGTGTCTGGGTGGCACTTTTGGCTCAGGTCATGAGATCAAGTCCTGTGTTGGGCTCAGCACTGGACTACAGCCTGCTTAAGGTTCTCTTCCCCACTCTTTTTGCCCCTCCCCTTGTCCTTTTCTCTAACAAAAACAAAGCAAAACAAAGCAAAGCAAAAACAAAAACAAAAACAAAAAGAAAGAAAGAAAAGAAGAAAAGGCAGTACTGCCATTAAAACCAGGAATGAGATGCCTCATTGTGATCAACTACTTCCTAATACTGTTCTGTAAGTACATCACATCTAGTCAAGGAAAAGGAGTAAGAGGTGTATGAAGAGGTTATCACATTATTTGCAGCCTGTCTAGAAAATTTAAAATAAGCAAAACACAGAGTTCATGGAAAGTGTTCAGTTACAGGAATCAACCACACTCATAAAATAACACTAACAGAAAAGATCTCATCTGCATCACAAAAATATCAAGAATGTAGAAAATACATAAAAACTGAAAGAAGTGGGGCGCCTGGGTGGTTCAGTCATTAAGGGGCTGCCTCCGGCTCAGGTCATGATCCCAGGGTCCTGGGATGGAGCCCTGCATCGGGCTCCTTGCTTGGCAGGAAGCCTGCTTCTCCCTCTCCTACTTCCCCCTGCTTGTGTTCCTTCTCTGGCTGTGTCTCTCTCTGTCAAATAAATAAATAAAATCTTAGAAACAAAACAAAACAACAAAAAACTGAATGAAGAAATAAAATACTTGGATACATGGAGAAATTACATCCTTTTAATACTATAAATTATATTAATTCTCTCTCCAGGAATTTCCATTAAAAACCCAATACAGGGACGCCTGGGTGGCTCAGTTGGTTAAGCAGCTGCCTTCGGCTCAGGTCATGATCCTAGCGTCCTGGGATCGAGTCCCACATGGGGCTCCTTGCTCGGCAGGGAGCCTGCTTCTCCCTCTGCCTCTGCCTGCCAATCTGTCTGCCTGTGCTCACTCTCTCTCTCTCTAACAAAAAAAAAAAAAAAAAAAAAACCCCCAATACAGGGGCGTCTGGGTGGCTCAGTGGGTTAAAGCCTCTGCTTTCGGCTCAGGTCATGATCCCAGGGTCCTGGGATCGAGCCCCGCATCCGGCTCTCTGCTCAGCAGGAAGCCTGCTTCCCTTCCTCCTCTTTCTCTGCCTGCCTCTCTGCCTACTTGTGATCTCTGTCAAATAAATAAACAAAATCTTAAAAAAAAAAAAAAAAAACCAATACAATGCACATGGATGAATTCCACTATCAAAGTAAAGCTGTATTCATCATTTTCTGTTAGTCACAGAATATTAGTTCAAAGCATTAAGAAAATTCTTTTGGCTTGAGGACAGTTTATAAATAAAATATCAGAGCTTCGACCTCTACTTTATCCTTCAGCTTTTCAAAATTTATTTTGTGTTTTGTAACAACTGCAAATATCCACCTCGCACTCCTGCTCTTTCCCAAAAGTTTGACTAGTACTTAAAAGTTAGGCCTCCAATATCTATCATAAGAAGCCCCTGTCAATAAAGAATGTATTTTATTTGATATCAAGTTATTCACTTTTACTATTTTAAGGATTTAATTTATTTGAGAGAGAGAGAGCAAGAGAGAGGGCCCATGTGTGTGAGGGGGGAGGGGCAAAGGGAAAGGGAGATAGAGAATCCTCAAGCACATTCCCCACTGAGCGCAGAGCCCAATGTGGGGCTCAGTCCCAGGACCGTGAGATCATGACAGTAGCCAAACCAAAAGTCAGCTGCTTAACCAACTGAGCGACTCAAATGCCCCAAATTCTTCACTTGTAATACAAACTCACAACCATTTTAGTTGTCTAGTTTTCAACCACAAATATCACATGACACTGTCCTTAAGAGAATGTCCTAGTACTATATGTAATGTCCTATATATCCTCAAAGGTGATATAAGAGGAAGAAGTGAACAACCACTGGAAATTCTCCAGAATACGACTAAAATTAACCCGGGGCAATCCTCCTATATAATTAACCTCCGACACAGACTATAAAATTCCAAAATCACACCAGAGCACTGCCAAATCATCTGATAAAAATGCTACCCCTATGTTTATATAGTAGCATTATTTGTAATAGCCAAATTACAGAAGCAGCACAAATGTCCATCAATGGATGCATGGATAAATAAGAGGTGATGTGTGTGTGTGTGTGTGTGTGTGTGTCTGTGTAGAGACACACAGACAGAGAGACACACACACCCCCATGGAATAATACTCGGCCATAAAAAAGAAATCTTGCCATTTGCAATGATATGGATGGAGCTAGAGATTATAAAGTAAAGTCAGGGGACGCCTGGGTGGCTCAGTTGGTTAAGCAGCTGCCTTCGGCTCAGGTCATGATCCCAGCGTCCTGGGATCGAGTCCCGCATCGGGCTCCTTGCTTGGCAGGGAGCCTGCTTCTCCCTCTGCCTCTGCCTGCCACTCTGTCTGCCTGTGCTCCCTCTCTCTCTAACAAATAAATAAATAAAATCTTAAAAAAAAAAAAAAATAAAGTCAGAGAAGACTAAGAAACAAGGAAAAAAAGCACAAGAGACAAACCAGGAAACATTCTTAGCTACAGAGAATAAACTGATGGGTACCAGAGGGGTGGGAAGGGGAAGGGGCTGGGTGGAACAGGTGGTAGGGATCAAGGGGTGTGCACCTGTGATGAGCACTGAGTGATGTATGGAACTGCTGAATTACTATACTCTGTAACTGTATAACTATACTGGTATACCACTGTATGGTAACTATCTTCTGAAGAATTCTGTAAGAAAACAGAAACTAAAAAGAACTGTACGATCTTAGAAATTTAAAAAAAAATGCTATTAAGGCCAATCCAAAAATCTCATGGCATGTTATTTTTTCTTTTAAAAATATCTGTACTATGGTATTTTATGAAATAACTTTTTCTAACAAAATTAAAAAGCAACCCTATATTGGCCCCACATTTATTTTAAAACTTTTATTGATTTGAAATTTTGTTATCTAGAAACTAATGTTTTAGATTAACCTGTAAATATCTACCTCATAGAATAGCAGGGCAGGAAATAAACATTAATGATCCATGTTATAAAAATTTCCCAGTTGAGTGTTTCTTCATGGGCTTAGCTAACCGCTGGCATCTACCAAACCAGGCCCCTAACAGCAATGAAATACGCAGTACCTAGCAGTACAGGCAACTTGTTCTGATCTGCACTGATATTACAATAAAATGATGATCACAGTTCTCCCAGGCCCTACTGATTTCCATGGAAGATAACCCCACTCTCCCAATCTCAAAGCTCTTAGTCCTCCCAACTCTGATACTCATGACACTAAATCTATTGCATCCCAAGAGCTTTGGAGCCTTCAAACTATTTTTTTCCTCTAGGATTACTATTGTTATTGGTCTGTCTTTCTGACTCCAGTATCTTTTATGGCCAATCTATTCCAAACATAAACTACTTGCATACTTTATCTTTTAAAAATAGCTTATAAAACTAAAATTCTCTAAAATCTAGATAATAAAACCCTAATCAACAGTTTGGGCATTCAAAGCCTTTCATTATTTACTGATAGGCCTCATTCCTATTTATTTCCAACAAGTTTAACCTACTGAACCCCCTTCGTTGTAGTCACTCAATTTAAGATACTACTGACATAAAAACAACCTTTTAGGAGCAGAAGAAATGTGCTACTACACTAAAAGTACATCTCAATTGTTTTGTCTTTTAAATATTTTATTTATTTGAGAGAGCGAGAGAGCACAAGTGGGGCGGAGTGGGAAAAGCAAGCTCCACGCGAAGCAGGGAACCTGATGTGGGGGCTCAGTCCCAGGGCCCTGAGATCATAACCTGAGCCAAAGGCAAATGCTTAACCAACTGAGACACCTAGGCACCCCAGTACATCTTAACTGTAAGATACATTATAATTTCAGAAGTGCTGGTAAAATTTGATGGAGTAAAATTCCAGCTGTCATTCAGCTAAGATAACTGCCCTGTAAAACTGAGCAAGTTCCCTAAAGTGAGTTTTATATTTGGATCTACAGTAAAGCAGAGATATTGCAAAATATATAGGTTTAAGCCAGTAACAATGACAATAAACATTTGTTTTTCATATTCCATACTTGTAGATAAACTAGTAACCACCTTTCTTGGGTAGTAGTAAATGTGGTAGGAGGGGCAATAACAAAGGTAATTTGAGTCAATCCAGAAACATGTAGTTCCTGTTATTAAGACTCCTTTTTCTTTTCTTTTTTAAACTTAGAAGCAAATCCCATTAGTGAGTGTCAACTCAATGCCATTTGCCAACATCAGAAAATAGTTAACTTCTTTGCTATCTAGGCTCTGTCATTAAAAAGTAAGCTCCATGAACGCAAGGACTGGGTTCACCAAGCCTGGAGCTATAGCCTGGAGAATACCTGAACACGGTGGGCACTTGACAAAGTACTGAATAAATCTGCCTGGCAAATCCAGCACCACAAGATGATAAAAGGCAAGTATCACTGAACAAGAAGACACAGTGAGCAACCAAGATAGAGCAACCAACACTGGCAGAACTCCAGCATTTCTGCTATAACCATCAAATGGATTATTTCCCCAAACTCAACATTTCTTTTGTCTTATTTTCCATGTAGCTTACTTTTTATGTCAGGGTGATTGTGTTTTAGAAACTGGCAGTGGAATCGGAGTCTTCAGTGTTTTCGAAAGTACATTAGATTTTAGGCACAGACCAGAATAATCCGCTATCAAGAGCAACAAGGAATGTTTACTAGCTCACAGACTGAAAAGAATCCAGGCCACCCTACACCACATAAAATTCTTATAAAACCCCTAGATGTCAGGACACAGTGAGACTAGCAAACTGCCAAAACAGAGGAAGGACACTATTTCCCCATGAGGTTTTTTGTTTTTGTTTGGTTGATGGGTTTTTTGTTTTTGTTAAGAGCAGAGTCATGATCAAAAACTTTCTTTCATTTGACAGTAATATATTGTTTTCTTGCCTTCCCCAAATCAACTCTTCAATCTTTAAGAAAATAATTTATATCTATAGGACTATTAATAAAAAATTGAGACTCAAAGGTCAATATGAGAAACCTGCCAAACACCTTTTCTCTTTTCTGGTATTTTGGTAATTCAGAAATTCCGAGGAACAGACAAGAGAAAAATGGCACAACCTGGTAGTTATTTTTAACTTACACTGCTTTCCTTAAAAACGAACAAAACAACAACAACAAAAAACCATGGCAAAGTTCTGCAGTCCAGCTACATACTATAACATTTGCCAAACACTGAGAATCCACTGTCCAAATATTAATGGTTCCAATAATTCTCTCCCCTCTTGTCAGCAGTTTTCTCATTAGCAAATATAGTGTAAAAGCTCTATCATAAGAAAGATTTCCCTTCAAATGAGCTATTTCTCTGCTCTCCTTTACAGAAGCATTCTTTCAATTCCCTCAATTCCTTGCCTCCCATCCTCTCCTGAACCCAATCTAAGCAGAATTTCACTCTTCTCCCATTAGCAAAACTGTTCAACAGCCTTAACCCCAACACACCCGACAGCCAGTTCATCGTCTTCATGGACCTGGACCTGGCTGCAGCATCTCACACATTACCCTCCACTTCCTCTCCCACACGTTACTCATTTACCTTCCATGTATGTGTCTCACTTTCTTCGTTTTCCTTCTACTTCACTCTTCACTCCTTCCCAGTCTCTCCCTCATCCTTAGACTGCCTCAAGGCTTAATTCCATCTGAGCTCCCCAGCAGTCCCTATTCCCTTCACCTGCTACCTTTTTCTCCCCAGTACTTAACACTATAGGACATACCATTATACTTAATTTATTGCTTTATTTTCTGTCTCTACCCACTACAGTATTTCAGGAGCGCAAACATTTTTAACTGTTTGTGTTTAGTGTTGTATTCCCAGTGCACAGAACAGACCTAGCTCACTGTAGGAGCTCAATAAATATTTGTTGAATGAGTGAACGAGTGAACAACAACAAAAGTCCTAACAGTAACAGCCGCTTTGTACCAGTAACGTATCAGCCACACACCCCACAGAAGCAAGTCACTTGCATTTCATTAAATCTCAAACAACCCTGTGAGGTCTCTGAGGCTTGCAGGGAAGAGAAGGGTTTGGGAGGGGAGCTGGGAGCTGTCAACATGCCCCGAATCACAAAACTACCATGTGGCAGTGCCATGATTCAAACCCAGGTTTATCCTCTTCAAAGTTAATGCTCTTAATTACTGCCTGGTATAAATTTTACTGAAGCATTATTTCATTAGTTTTGGAATAAATCCAACTCTGTTACTCGAAGAGGGAGCAATCAAAAGTTTCCTGCACTCGTGAATTTATCTCCATTTTCTCTGTGAAGACAAACATCTAGTCACATCAATTTAAACATTTTAATGGAGATTCTTATTAGAAAGGAAAATATAACTGCTTCTCGGCCTTTTGGCTAAGATCAACTGCGAAAGGAAAACATGGCACATCACCATTTTCAGAGATAACAGAACAAGTGGGAAGCACATCACCTTCCTTCAAAGTGCTGGCACTTAAACTTCTTTTCTCCCATTTCTATTAAAAGTCTCATGTCAGTGATTTCCAAAACTGACTAAAGAACCACCTGGGAGTTTTTTGTTTTTCTGAAAACAAGAGTCCCAGGCCCAACTTCAGAACAACCAAAGCAGAATCTCTAGGAAACAGGTGTCAGGAACTCAGTATTTTCTCAAGCTCCCCAGGAAACTTGGGTGGTTCGCCAAGTTTGGAAAACACTAGTTAAATGAACCGAAGTTGGCAAGAGACTAATAATTCTATCTGAGCCTGTGGCTCACCGTTTAATAATGACCAAGTCTCACTGGTACTGACCTTCCTGGAAAGAGGAACGATGCTGTTGGGTCGGACAAGCCTTCGTTTCTTACAGCTCAGCACAGGACGTGTTCGTGCTGCCACACAGGTGCCATCAGTTGATGAAGAAACTAGATTGAGTCGTTGCTTTTTTTGTAACTGTTCCTCAGCATCAGAGATGTCACCTGGAATGTGGTCTGCCAAGATAGGCTGAAGACTATACAAGGGGAAGGAAGAATATTCACTTCTCAGGAAACAAGGAAACAAAGCTTCTAATACTGGCTCAACCTCCTCTGCTTACACATGTTCACAGACACAAGTATCTAGAGCAGATGCATGTCACTTAATGTGTGTGTGCAGCATCTATGCTTAGTTTTAAGATTCCTGGTGGACAATAACATCATGTCCGAAAAGTGCAAGTCAGTAAGTGACCATCTCAGGTTCCAAGTGGTTAAGCTCTCTTCTACAACAGAAATGCAAATAAAGAAATTCGATAAAATTGCAACTGGTAAGAAAATTATTATTCTTGCAAATGTTAATGAGCTGCCTCAGAATCAGTTCTTCTGTAAAATTCATCTTTTAGGGATGGGTACATATCCTTCACTTACAGAGGGACTCCTTCAACTTCATACAGTCCAGATTTACAAACATAACTTTTAGGGAGCTAATCCACCCTAGATTAAAAGAGTTTATGTAAACACTTCTCAAGAAGTCTGAGACTAGGACCAACCATGACTCACAAAAGTAGGACCTTGTATTTTTTCCCCATGGTGAGTTAATTTTAGGCTAAAGTAAAAGGGAAATACAGTAAGCATGCTAATTAAAATAGACTTGATACAGTAAGAAGCATGCACAATACTATTAAGCAATAAGATTTTTGTCTTTAAACCAGGGTTAGTCCCAGCTAGGATAACAACGAGCCCCAAATTCATCTTTTACAAGCCTACTGCACGTAGGAAGTAGAAGACCTAAAACTTACGTGTTAATAACTCCATTGACAGGTCTCAATGCTCCACATGATTTGGTAGATAATGACTCTGAAGGATGACCAGAGGCACCATGGTTTTCCAGTGGCTGAGAAACAGACTCGATCTAAAGGAGAAAGATAAAAATACATGATAACATTTAACCAACAGCATCCACACTGAAATGTGGTATCATTTCATCATTTAAATGAAACACCCCAAATTTCTGACAACCAACCTGCAAAACCAAACATGTATGACTGAGGGAAAAAAGTAAGAGAACTGGCTTTTATTTTGGCATAAAGAAGGGTAAGGAACCAAAATATTCAACAGACTAATATTAAATGCTTACTAATGGGGAAATGCTTTAATGATTCCATGGAACAGAAGCTTAGCAAAATAACAACATGGTAACAAGAATCTTCAAATAAGGGTCAAGAAGGATACACAGGTTCAGTATTAAGGCAACTAAGACCATATGTAAATGTAGTTAATATCTGCTTAACTTCACAGTGCATGCTGGAAACCTCCTTCTAGAAAACCGTACTTTGTGTAAATATATGTGCTTATGCTAAAATAGAAAAAAATTAATAAAAGCTCCGTGAGTAACTAATTACCTAATGCTATCAGTTAGTAACCACTATCTCTGGACTACACAAATGAAATACATGCTTAGGACATAAACTGAAAAAAAAAAAAAAAGGGGGGGTGGGAAAGAATCTGGAGAAGTTTGAATTTGACTATTTCAAAACAAATCATGTATTCATTAGGCTCAAAAGGGGTAGGTACAGACATGAGGTGTCAGTCATACAGAGTGTCTGAGTTACAGTCAATAAAGCCATAGATACACTTATCCCTCCACTTGTGTTGCTGGAATACCACAGAGAAGTGGTGGTCTTTGTTTCCTTAAACTATGACTTTAGGGTGTGGTGTGCTTAAGTTCTCCTCCCTGTAAATGCTACCAGTCCATATCAAAGCCAGTATTTTAAGGCTGAAATTCTGTTTTTCAGTATTGTTCAATTTCTTTTTGATCTTTTTACCCCCAGGGAGAAAACACCAAGGATCTGCAGAACAGAGCAGTTGCAGGCAACTATCAAGAAAGGACAAGAGCAGGGAGCCTGGGTGCTCAGTAGACTGAGCACCTGCCTTTGGCTTGGGTCATGATCCCTCGGGGTCTCTATTCAGGGGAGAGCCTGCTTCTCCCTCTCCTACTCCCCCTACTTATGCTCTCTCTCTCTCTCCACTTCTGTCAAATGAATAAATAAAATCTTTAAAAAAGAAAGGACAATAGACTGGTAAACTAATATGAATTAACCAAAAAACCAGATCAAAGTATGTATGCAGAAAAGACGTAAGCAAACTACAATGAGCGAACACTGGGAAATATTCTTAGAGATAGCCTGTACATGTACTAAAGTACCACAAAAATCCTCATCAATCAATAATACCAGTATCATGGCAAATTTGGCACACATACTCACTGCCTTAAATGCTTTCCTCTTGGAAAGTGGTGTTAAGTAGCAATATTTATAAAGATGCTCCTATCACTCAATCCTAAACATTTATCTTAAAGAAATAACCCAATAAACACATTTCCCAAAATCTCATACACAAAGATGATCACTGCGATGGTATATATCAATAATCTAAATGCTCAACATCTGACACAGTTACAAATTACACTACAGCAAATCAGAGTATTAAAAATAATCACAAAAGACATTTCTTCTTCCTTTATACAAAAAGAATATTTAAAGGTTAGAAAAAAAGTCCTGGGACACCTGGGTGGCTCAGAGGGTTAAGCCTCTGCCTTCGGCTCAGGTCATGATCTCAGGGTCCTGGGATCGAGTCCCACATCGGGCTCTCTGCTCAGCGGGGAGCCTGCTTCCCCACCCCCTCTCTCTGCCTGCCTCTCTGCCTACTTGTGATCTCTCTCTGTGTCAAATAAATACAAAAAAATAAAATAAAATCTTAAAAAAAAAAAGTCCTTTATGTAGAAATGATTTTAGAAGATTAAATTCAAAGTATTTTTAATATAACTGTGATGACTATAAATGCATATACACAGACAATGACAGGACAAAAAATAGTGTTAAGAGACAAATTTTTTAAATAATATTTTTACATTAAAAAAATAGAAAAGCTAGGGGGCGCCTGGGTGGCTATCATTAAGTGTCTCCCTTCGGCTCGGGTCATGACCCCAGGGTCCTGGCTACACAAAGGAGCCTGCTTCTCCCTCTGCCTCTCCCCGTTTGTGTTCCCCCTCTCACCATGTCTCTCTCTGTCAAATAAATAAATAAAATCTTAAAAAAAAAAAAAAATTTCAAATAGACTCCTGAATTCTCATAAAGATTTACTATTCAGGGGGAACCTCAAAAAACCCAAACAAACTTAAGGAGTTAATATTCAGGCTGGCATTGACTAGCAGATGTGTGACTCCAGGGGTGTTATAGCTTTCCTAAGGTTATAAGTTCTGGTTTAGATAAAGAAGTTTCCTTTCAACATGAAATTTCTGTGCCTCCGAACTTTTTGCTATACTGATATAGCAAATATCAATATATATCAATATAGCAAATATAGCAGGGTTAAAGCCTCTGCCTTCGGCTCTGGTCATGATCCCAGGGTCCTGGGATCGAGCCCCACATTGCGCTCTCTCGTCAGCAGGGAGTCTGCTTCCTCCTCTCCCTCTGCCTGCCTCTCTGCCTGCTTGTGATCTCTGTCAAATAAATAAAATCTTAAAAAAAAAAAAAAGCATTTAACATTAAATTATGGCAGAGATATGATCTATATATCTACATGTTTTGTAAGGGGTCCCCATGTAACAGGTTGAATCCTCATTTAATTAAAGTTTATTTTGTAGAGATTATGGGAGAATTAACTGGAAGGACACCTATTCAAGACAAAAATGTCGCCATTCTTTAATAAGATCTTATTTCAGAAACGTACAAAGTCTGAAGAAAAAGCACAAAACATCAGTAATCTCATGACCTACAGGTAACTGCTAATATCTTGTTTATCCTGCCTACAGATGTATATATATTTAAATGCCATTAATATTCAGTGTGAATTTTACTGATTTTCTTAGAGAAACTTAAAACTTTCATGGGGACAGTTCAGCCCCCAAATTAAAACTGAAGGCAACAGGGAAAACATTATTTAGCAAAGAAATGTTTATCAATGATAAAACAGCACATAACAAGCAATTAAGAGCATGAACCTTAGAGGGAATGTGCCTAGCTTCTAGTCATACAAGGACACACTCCATAATCAGAGGACCATGATATAGCCTATAATCACACACACTGAGATGCAAAAGCAGGGCACTGGGGCAATTAGGTTCATCATTCATTCTCAAATGTAAAGAGCTTAAAATATTAACCCCAATCCTCCAACAGTGTTCCATCTGGTAAAGAAAAACACAACTCACAACACACATAATTTTACTTAAAGCTACTTAAATGCATTCAGTTAAGAAAAAGCAAACACCTTCTATTCTAGAGCCCAGAAGGGTGCAGAGAGGGTAGAGTAATGAACACTTCCCCAATGTTAAACCCACATATTAACTTAAGCTTGATCATCACTACTGCAGTGGTTTACATCATTAGTGTTTTCAGGAAACTAATGCATGACTTAGATACAGTCTTCCAATGGGAAATTGTAAAATGGATAAAAAGACTCTCAGGCTCTCCCGTCCAGAAAGCAGGACTATTGAGCTTCTCTGGAATGGTATGTGGTATTCAGATACACTCTAAGGGTACATGCATCCCACAGCCAGGAAGAGAAGAGTAGAAGAGCAGAAGAGATAAAGAATATCTCTTAATTCCATGTTTCCCAAAAGCACAGACTCAGGGGATTACCTTTAAGGGTGATCTTAAAGTACAAGGAGGGTTACTGAAGTGATTTCTTTTCTTTTCTTTTTTTTTTTTTTTAAAGATTTTATTTATTTATTTGACAGACAGAGATCACAAGTAGGCAGAGAGGCAGAGAGAGAGAGGAGGAAGCAGGCTGTCCGCAGAGCAGAGAGCCCGATGCGGGGCTTGATCCCATGACCCTGGGATCATGACCTGAGCCGAAGGCAGCGGCTTTAACCCACTGAGCCACCCAGGTGCCCCAAGTGATTTCTTTTCTGACTGAAGGAATAAAGTTACACACCAATGAGATTCAAATTTGTTATTCATATAAAGCAGGCGTCTGTCTGATTCATCATTCCACTCTTTTGGCCAGACCAATTAAGTATGACAAAGAGCCTTTAGAGAAAGTTAGGTTAAATTACGGCCTTATGGGGGTAGATTTTCTTGGGGTCTAAGAATCCATACCCACTCAACTTATTCTGCCAAGAAGTAGAGAAAGCAAAAGGTAAATATCAAAGGCACAGACTTAACAACACATAATCCACATAATTTATGTGTATCTTTAGTTATTCAATGCATGTCAGGTCATAACTGCTTGAAACAATACCAATTTTTTAAGTGTAACACGTTTGTTTAGAAAACTTGACAGTTCCACTTTGGTTCCATTTTCTGACCAACGTTATCAAAAAAGAAAGAAAAAGCTAACAAATTCAACTTTTATTCTTGGTTGAAAATAAATTAACCTTTTGGCTTTATATCAATTATGTCATGTTTCCAGCTCATCTCAAAGATACTTAATGTAGTCTTGTTTAAAATCACCAAAATATTACTGGCCCTCAACAGTGTACCAGTCATTTCCATGAACTAGTACCATGGCCAGGAAATTGTGCTAAATTCAGAGTGGAACCTTCTGAAAATTCCACTTCCATTAAGTTACTTACTTAAGTTTCCACTTCTGCATACTGGGACCATATATGCCTCACTTTCCTATGTCTCTATACTGAGATTAAAAGAACATCTCTACAGGGGTGCCTGTAGCACCAGACTACAAGCCAAGCAACTACAAAGACTACTAAGTTGGCAACTACAAGGTGCCAAGCAACAGACTCTTGGTCTCAGCTCAGGTCATGATCTCAGGTTTGTGGGTTCAAGGCCCATATTGGGCTCCACGCTCAGCAGGGAGGGACAAGCAGGGAGTCTGCTTCTCTCCCTCTCCATCTGTCCCACCTGCTCCTGTGAATGCGTGCACTCTCTCTCATAAAGATAAATCTTAAAAAAAAATAAAATCTATATTAATTATGCAAAGGTAATTTTGAATTTTTAAAGTATATATGTGTATGTGATCTCTACACTCAACATGGAGCTTGAACTCATGACCCCCAAGGTCAAGAGTCACATGTTCCTCTAACTGGAGCCAGCTAAGCACCCCTGAATCATTTAAGGTGAAATTTTTCAAAAAAAAAAAAATAAATAAAAATAAAAAAAAATTTCCATCAGCACGATGCTTTACACACAAGTCCAAAGGCTACTGCATCTGAGATTGATATTTACCCACACACTGAAAATACGCATCAAGAAACTAGAGAAGTACAGTGACTACTAAAAACAGTCCTAGTTCTTGTTCAACTTATTTATCCACACCCCTATTTTAATTAGTCCTAATTAGTCTTTTTTTAAAAATATGGTAAATCAAAAATATGGTAAATCAAATACTCCTCAGCCCCTATGATTATACTCTCTATCCCAAAACCCTTGTTGGGCCAATGCACTACTCACTGTCCCTGGTGATTGCAAAACTTCACCCCCCCCCCCAAAAAGAGCTGTTTTTGCTTAACCAATGGTAGAAGATTATAGCCTGGATTGTTTAAAAAAGAGCTTACATTTTTAGCATGCCTTTCTTCTGAGAAAGCATTTATCCTCTGACTTGTTATCATCACCACTCCACAAAGCAAGGAAGGGTAAAAGAAACGAGGCTTATTTCACAAATAGAAACAAACACAAATAATGAAGTCATCTGTCAAAAGCCACAGAAGCAGTATTTTGTTAAACAAATCTCAATTTCAAATCTAGTCCTTTATAAAATATTTACCCAGTAATTACCTTTCCTGAAAGAAAAATGGGAATATAAGAAAATATACATGTCACTTACTCATTTGTAAAAATTGTTAAAAAAAAGGAAAGCTATTCCGAAAACTAATGAAAATGGCCACCTACAGAAGGTGGGAACAGTATGGAAAGAAGGGGAAAATGGGAAGAGGGAATGACTGTCTTTTGTATAGCTCTGACTCTGAGAAATATAGTAATGCTTCACACACTCAAAAAATAGTAATAAAGGGGCATCTGGGTAGCTCAGTTGGTTAAGTGTCTGCCTTTGGCTAAGGTCACGAACCCTGGGTTGTGGGATCCAGCCCCATGTTGGGCTCCCTGCTTAGCAGGAGTCTGCTTCTCTTTCTCCCTCTCCCCCACCAGCTTGTGGTCTCTCTTCCTCTCTCTCAAATATATAACATCTTAAATCATCATCATCATCATCATCAACCATTGTGTATGGGAGGGAAAAAGTGGAATATCACAGTAACAAAAGAACCTAACTGTATTATAAAACAATTACATAGCACACTAACAGGATGAGGGCAAAAAACTTAACTGAAGTAAAACTTCAGAAAATAGTATACTGACTGTATGTTAGAGGGCAAAGATATTATACATGATATTGTCCTCTGGTTAGTAAATACATGAGTATGAGTTGGCAATTATGAAACTACTTTGTGCGGTAAAAATGAGTATCAATAAGGAAGGAGGGAAGGCTGTGGTGTTGGACTGGTATCAATATGGACTTATAGTTTTTAATATATATCCATCTGCATACATATGTATGTATATATATGCTTGAACATACATATGTTTCCCAGCTTTGTCTGTTGAGAAATCCTAGAAGCAATGACAACAAGCAGCAATGAGCAAAACTAGTACCCAGATCTTGGTTTCTGAACTCTGTTGCCCAATAAAAGGAACCAGGGCTGGAGCAGGTAAGATACAAGATGAGCTTGGAACATCTTCTGATGCCTGAAAGTGAATACTCACTGAGGGGAACATGTTGAAAAGACACAGGAACCAAGATGAAAGAGACCCAATACCAAAAAGTTGTCTCAACAAGTAGAGCAACTGAATAATAATAGTAACAGATTATATCCGTAAAATAAAATTAATATCCATGAATCCATTCTGATATAAACATCTGAATAAATACATAAATAAATTAGAAAAGACAGCTCTTCCTAACAGAATTCCAATTAACAAATACAGAAAATTATTCAGTCAACACCACATAAAAATTGTTGCAGGCAAAACCCTAGTGGGGTTTTGATAAAATGATAAAACTGTGATTCAAGTATAATGAGCAACAGAATACTACATAGTACTTCTCCTCATAAGACAGACATTCATTACAAAGGGACAAAACCTAAATTTATAATGGGGAAGGCTGGCAGGCACTGCCTTAACCAAGTTAAAGAAGCTATCACCACCACCATCATGCATCCCTAGTAGAGAGCACTGAGAAGGGCACAGTATCACTTCTGTGGTATTACTGTGATAAATGTATAACCTTAAGAATGATAAAATATCAAATGACTCCAATTGGGAGGAACATACAAAATAACAGAACAGTATTTTTGTAATAAGGCCATGAAAGACAACAAAGAGGGGGAACCATCACAGTTTGGAAGAGATTTAAAGAGAAAGGACAACTAAATGCAGTGTGGGGTTTTGGACCCCTCTCCCCAAAATCAGTGAGAAAATGAGTGAAATCTGAATAAAATCTGGATAGTATTGTATCATGTTAATTCCTGGTTCTGATCATTGTACCATGATTATGCAAGTTAAGCACACTATAGGAAGCC
>RCUC01121288.1:0-23880 GCA_003697995.1 Taxidea taxus jeffersonii
ACTGAGGCACCCAGGTGCCCTTACTTGTGTATTTTCTTTGGAGAAATATCTATTCAGATCTTTTGCCATATTTCAATTAGATGGTCTTTTTATTATCCAGTAACAAGAATTCTCCTTGCATTCTAGATACAAGTCACTTAGCAGATACATGATTTGCCAATATTTTCTTACATTCTGTTGTTGTCTTTTCACTTTGATGGTGCCCTTTGAAGTATAAAACATTTCAACTTTGATGAAATCTGATTTACCTATTTTTTTTCTTTTGTTGCTTGTGTTTTGGGGGTCATAGATGTGAACCCATTGCCTAATCTGAGGTCCTGAAGATTTCCCTGTATGAAAACATGAAGAGTTTTATGTTTTTAGCTTTTACATTTAGATCTGTGATTCATTTTGTTAATTTTTATATATGGTGTGAGGTAGGGTGTCCAACTTTATTTTTTTGCATGTAGTGATCTGGTTGCCCTACTACCATTTGTTGAAAAAACTGTACTTGGGGCCCTAGATGGCACAATTAGTTAAGCATCTGACTCTTGATTTCAGCTCAGGTCATGATCTCAGTGTTGAGAGATCAAGTCCCTTTTGGGGCTCTGCCTCAGCATGGAGTCTGCTTGAAATTCCCTCTCTCCCTCTCCCTCACCCCTGCTCTTGCTTACTTGTGCAGGCCCCTGGAGTACTGCTGTCTTAACAATGTTAAGGTTTTTGGTCTATGAGCATGGAATGTTATTTATTTAACATGGAATTTTATTTATTTAAGTCCTCTTTAATTTCTTTCAATAGTCTTTTATAATTTAAATCTTTAATAATTTAAGCACTTTTTTGTTAAGTTTTTCCTAAGCATTTTATTCTCCCTGATGTTACTTTTACTCTATGGAATTATTTCTGAATTTCATTGTTGGATTGTTCATTGCTAGTGTGTAGAAATGCAATTGACTTTGTGTGTTGATCTTGTATCCCATAATCTTGCTGGTTTTATGTATTCTAATAATTTTGAGCGGATTCCTTAGGATTTCCTATATGTAGGATCATGTCATCCGCAAATAGAAGATAGTTTTACCTCTTCCCTTCCAATCTGGATGTCTTTTATCTTTTATTTCATTGTCTCATTCAATTTCCCTGGCTAAGACCTCCAGGACAATGTTGATTAAAGTGGTAAAAGTTGACATCCTTCTCTTGTTCCCGATCTTAGGGAAAAGCCACCACTCTTTCACCATTAAATGCTCAGTTTTAGGGTTTTTGTAGATGACCTCGATCAGATTGTGAAAGTTTCCTTCTATTCCTAGTTTGTTGAGCGTTTTATGCATAAAGGTGTTAAATTTTGTCAGATGCTTTTTCTGTGTCTTTGGAAATGAGTATGTGGTTTTTATCCCTTGTTTTATTGATGTGGCATATTTTATTAATCAATTTTCCAATATTAAACCACCCTTGCATTCCTGGGATAAATCCCACAGGGTCCTAACAGAATTTTTTCTTAAGTGTTTCTGGATTTATTTTGCTGGCATTAAGTAACTCTTCTGATGTCAGGATTCCCTGGGGGCAGCGAATCACTGCTCCCTCTACCCAGACCATCCTGCCAAATCATCTGAAAGGATCCTGCTTACTTCCCTTGGCCCCATCTTTCCTACATGAGCCCATGGACCATTAGCTGATGACAGTGGGGATGACAATCCCTTGAACCCACTGTCTTTAGGGTGTGGTTCAGATGTCATCTTGGGTAGGAAGTCTTCCCCCATGGCTCCCCTCCCCAAACAGAACCCTCCCCATCTGAACTCCCACTATCTTCATTCTTCCCACATAACATGCAGCAGCACTTGCCATTTTTTCCTATGGTTCACTAGTTAACTGTCTCTCCTACTCGAGTGCTAGCTCTTCAAGGACTGGGTCATTATCTTACTGGCCTGACAAATTCTCAGTAAGCGTCTGTTAAATGATTTGTGTCTATCTGCCCAAGAAACTTTGTAGGAAGACAAGCGATTGGAAGCTCTTAGAGATGATTCAGTATCTTGGTATAGTATAAATGATTTTTAAACATATTTAAGGCAGCAAAATCCTTATATGAAATGGAATCTTAGAATCTTGATATTTAAAACCTGTAAAAGAGGCAGTTAGTTGCTCAAGTTGGAGCAGGGGTAGAAGGCCTGAGCCCCTACCCACTGGGCCTTGTCCTGGCCTCCCTTTCTGGCTCTCTGGCAGATCTTTAGAGAAGTCCTCAAAAACCTTGTGACTTCATAGGACAGAGTTTGCAAATGACAACAGAGTGGGAGGAGACCTGGGCAGTCTCTGTCTTGGTGACCTTGGGCGTGCGGCCTCACCTCCCTAGGCCTGGTGTCTTTACCCTCAAGAGGAAGAGTTGTACCCGATCAGAACTGGCCCAGTGGGGCATGAATGGCAGCTCTCCTGCCTCTGGTACACTCCAGCTGATATGGAGCTTTCTCACAGAATCCAGAATCTTCCATGCAGAGCTCCAAGGAGCCTCAGTAGATCATGACAGAGGAACCTGTGTACCACACCAGGATGAACAGACCCTCAAGGAGGTGGCCTGTCCCAGACGTAACATTCTGGGGTGCAGGTCACATTGACAGTCCCTTGCTCAGAAAAGGCAAGTCAGTTTGCAGCTATTGCTGGCTTCAGGATTTATCTTGACTCTGGAATGCTTCCTAGGATCCTGAATCAAGTGTTTAATGACCAGCCTTGTTCCCTGCTGACCATGAGGGTGTCCACGGGGACCAGGCCACTCCATGATGGTATGGGGCAAGAGGGGTCCCAGTGCTGTGGGAAGACAGGCATAGGGTCGCTAGCCCAAGACATACTCTCATGGAGTCCCTCAGAGTTGTAGAGAGGCCTAGAAACAAGAGACGGTGAATAACAATATTAGCAATGATCCTGACATTAGCATAGTCCACAAAACCCTCTCCTATATATGATCCATTTCTGATTTTGAGTTTCCCAACAGCCATGCAAGGCGGGCAGAGCAAGGTTTTGCCCCTCCACTTTTGTTTTAGGAAGTCGAGTGACTTAGCCAAGGTCGCACAGTGGGTTAGGACTGAACTAGAAATTTCTTTTCTGGCTTCTCGGCTCTTAGCCAGTGCTCTCTTTACGATGCTTGTTCCTACTTCACCCAGACTCCTCACCTGGACTCAGGAGATGATTATGCCCCAGCACTGGGAGACCTGACAGGCTTTAGAAGGTGACTGGCCAGCAAGGGTCTTCACCCCGGGGTGAGCAACAACAGCTCAGGCCACAGGGGTGCAGTGAGGGCTGAGGATGACCCGGAAGTCAGCAACAATGACAGCAAACCAAAGGTGCCAGCAAAGGAGGGGACCACCATTTTTGGAGACAGCTGAGCCCATAGCAAACCCTAATCTCTGGCCCCCATTTGTCTTAAGACCTCCGGGAAGCATCAGACCCCCAGTCCATCACCTGAGCCGTGGATATGAGGGCTGCCTTCTGAAAGATGAGATCTCCGTGATTCTGACACTGCTTTGCCAGAAGCACTCTAACTTTTGTTGAGTGCCTTCCTGTTGTCCAGAGATGACTTCCTTCCAAATTAGCATCTTCACAGAGTCCAAGATAAAACACAAGCAGTGAAAGGGACCAGCCAGATCCTATGTGAGGGGAGGAGGCCAGGATGAGCTTCTCCAAGTAGATCAGGTACTGCTTCTGACATGGGCTATGTCCAGACATGTATGAAGGGAACATTGATCCCTGTTGGTGTTCAACTGGCTGTGGTTCTGCACCTCACTCGGCTCTGATATTCTACAATTAGAAGTTCATTCCTTTGACTTAAGAGTTTGTTTCAGGTTGAAAGGCAAATACGCCAGAAGGAGTGTGTTAAATTTTGCAGTCATACTCAATCCATACTTTCTGAAGAAAGGGTTTTGCTTGAGGGAGGTGGAGAAGTATGGGTGCTTAGGGAGGTAAGGAGAGAAGGAAAAGAAAGAGTGAGCTAGGGTCATTGTCCTCTCCAGGCAGTGACCCCATTTTTCCAAGGCTTGTCTGTAACCTGTGGGCCCTCCTAATCTCATGGTTTTTCAAATGGTTAACATGGTCTTGGTGGTTGTGATGGGGGAAGATCTAGAATTTTCATCATCCACTGCGATAACTGTGAATCTAATTTAAATACTAGCTCTTCTATTTACTAGCTCTGTGACCTTGGGTAAATTATTTAACCTTTTTGTGCCTCTATACCTAGTTTATAATATTGGGGGTAATCTAGTATCTACTTGAGAGTGTTTTGTTAAAATTAAGTGAGTCAGCAAATGTAAAAGGCATGAAACTCTCTGGCACATAGGGCACACTCAAAGAATGTCAACTATCATCACTACTAGGAGCCAACATTTTTTGAATGCTGATATCCAGCTAAATGCCACCTGGGGTACAATATGCCACACTATTGCTTTGGCTGCTATCCCAAGGTCTCCCGTTCCTACAGGTTGTTTGTGCTGGTCCAGCTTCCTTACAAGGGCAGAAGTCCCCGTACCTTGTGTCCCGATACAACTGTCGTTCCCCAAAGCCATCTTCCTGCTGCTGGTTGGGCACGTCACCAGCCCCACTGCCCATTTCCCTTACTGCGAGTCTCCCTGTGGGGCCCCTAGGGTCCTGTCCTGTCATCAAACCTTCTTTAGTGCCATCCTATCTCACTCAACAGATGGCATATACCTTCAGACTTTGCAGAGACACAGTGGGCATTCTTTGCCCCCTCCCTTCTGGAAGGCCCCTGAGTTCCCCTGATACATTGCTTTACCTTCACAGGGTCTGTAGGCCTTGGGAAGGGGCAGCCTTTCTAAAACACAGAGAAAACATCCTGATGTACCCTTTGCTTGGGCCAGGAGCTTCCCAGGGGCCTTCTATTCACATAAACAAACATAAAAATATAACATGAAATAAAAATAAATCACCCAAGTGATATTTTTTTTCCCAATAGTCATAACAACAACAAAAAATGGCACCAAGGTGAGGTCCTCTTCTCCCTTCCCCCACACCGAAGAATCTGGCTTAATGCTTTAAATGCCACATCCTGAAGCATTCTAGTCACACAGAGGACCTCACATAATCTTTGCACCAGTGACTATTCTCACTCTTCTAAGGAAAAGGAAACTGAGGCCCAAAGAAGCCAAGCAGCTGACCCAGACTTTTGGCCACAGCCCCGGTGCTCTGGACCCCCACACTGTTGTGCCCGTCACAGGGGTTGGGCTGTCAGCGGCCGGCTCCTCTGCGGATGGCGTATCCAGAGACGTTGGCCTGCCTGCCTGGCCTGAGGATGTCAGGCAGGGGTAGGTTCTCTCTTTCCCTTCATCATGGGCCCGGGGCGGGGTGGGGGGGGCAGGGGGGCAGTGTGAGGCTGGTGGGACAGGACCAGCTGGGCAGCTGCCATGGTACAAGGCACAGGTGGGACAGGTGAGAGGGACAGTGAGTGACACCTAGACTCAAGACAGACTTGGGGCTCTCGTGCCCTCTTGCTGAGGGCTGTGGCTTTCTCCCACGTCTCCCTTCCCTCCTACTTAAAGCTTATCCACAGCCTGTTTCCTCTGCAGAGGCTCCCGGAACCTCCCGGACCTCCCCTCCTGGTCTGGAGTGGCCGCTGGGCTCTGGGAGGGTCTGGCCTCCACGGGCAGGTCTCTCCGCCACGAGGCTGCGGGAGGCCAGTGCTTTCTGGCTCCGCAGCCGTTGATCGCAACAGATGATATGTTTTCACTCTGGTGTGTTCAACAGTGCGGATCGGACAGGGAGCGGAAACGGGAAAGATAAGTGGGAAATAAATCACCCAACTTGATTTAGTCATAATAGTAAGGAGAGGGTGATTGCGGAGCTGCGATCAGAGTGGCAATCAGCACGCTGGGGGCTGGGGAGACTGGTCTGCCTGCGCTCTGCACCAGCTTTCTGAAGCCCCAGCAGAGGGAGGTGCGGCTGGGTCAGAGAGGACTGGGGGGGTGTGTGGCGGGGTGCACTCAGCTGCTGGGAGCCCCAGGGCACAGAGGCCTGCTCTGCATGGGAAGCCTCTGGCCTCTGAAGGGGCGGACAAAAGGAACGCAGCCTGCAGCAGGCCCGGATCCAGCCTGCCTCCAGTCCAGGGAGACCGTGCCCAGCTCTGGCTGGAGAAGGCGCTCTGCCTGTTGAATTTCCTAGTGGGAGTCAGTTGGGGCTGGTGGGAGGGAAGCGCTAGTGTGCTCTGATTCCTCCTATTTTTAATGCTCTCCAGAAAACATCTCAGCCTTCCCTTTCTCTAGGCAGGACTGGGTCCAGCGCTGCTGGCTGGCCTTGTATGATGTCCACAGAAGGAGCAGATGTCACAGGGTCTCTCTGCCCCCTACCCCAGGGTTCGCCCCTTGACATGGTCTATCCTGGAGACTCCCCTGCGTTCCAAGCCCTTTCCCCCCTGCGGGGATGGGGCCAGATTTGGGGGCAACGGGCTCCTCCACTCTCCCCAGCAGGGCTCTCGTGTGCAGGTCTTGGAGAAGCGCCGAGTGTCATGGTGCACAGCAGAGAAGGGCAGTGGTTCTCAGAGGCCTGGGCATCGGGGAGACAGCAGCTTAGGTGACACAGGAATATCTATTCCAATTCACGAAGGGATATCTGCTCTGGCAAGTTATAAAATACCATTTCCACCGAGGCTATAGAATTACTTACAGGAGCCACAATGAAACCAGACAACCTTTCAATCAAGCTGCCTGTTGTTCCTGCTTCAAGGCCAGCGAAATAAATACTGAGCAAATAAAGTTAGTCGGCATCTGAGCATTTTAATGAATAAAGAGTAGCAGGAGGGCCCAGGGTGGGGAGATGCCGCACATTCTGGTGGGCAGGCTGGAGGTGGCCCCTGTGACAGCTCTGGGCTGCGGGCTGCCCTTCTCCTCACCCCCTTCTGGGGGTGGGGGCTTCCTCCTCTTGCTTCCTGCTCTGGCTCAGACTCCCTCCTCAGACCCCCACCTGGCAGACCCAGGGGCCTGGGCACTGTGTCTCCAGCCCCTGAGGGATTCACATTCTCACCGGACCTTCCGGAAGGAGCTCTGGGGGCCAGCACATGGCTCCCCATAAGACACGGGTCAGGATGGCTGAAGCCCAGATGAGGTCAGACGGAGGGCAAGAAAATGACGTTGAAGCCTTAGGAAGGGGCTTTTCAAGTTGTTTTTGTGGCAGGAACAGGGAGACGTGGGCTTGCTGTTGGGCACAGATGGTGTAGTCCTTGTGGGAGTCGGGGGCAGGCGGTAGAGCCACACTCTGAGAGAACGGTGGTGGGACTGGTGAAAGGGAACATGGGAGGGACCGCTGGGGGGCCAAGCTGGTGGGTGCCGGGGGCAGGTGCCTCAGGAGAGGGCGCTGGATCCCAGTGGGCCTCCCGGAAACTTGAGGAGCTGCAGATAGGGCTGTCAGTGGAGAGACGGTCGAGTTCAGCTTGCAAGGGTGAGGACGGGGAATGGTTCCAACAGCCCACCCCACGTTCAGCGCCAGCCCCCAGGCTGGCTTCTAGAACAGATGTGGAATGGATGACTGTAGATACAGGGAAGTGAGGGGGATCACAAAAAATCAGGGTGGCTTCCCAACAGACAAATCTCTCCTTTTGTGAAGCGCTGGGATGTCAAAGCATGTTCATAGGATGAGGGTTTCGGTGTGGTGTTAGTCATCACCGTCCATGGCATCCTTGGGGACCAGCTGCAGATTTGTACCCTGGATGGTATCCAATGAGGAGTATTTCCAGCAGGTCAGAAACTGGGGGGAGGAATGCCTGGTGGATTGGGATCAATTGGAGGGAAAATTTCTGAGGACACGGGGATCCCTGTTCTTTCAATGACTAATGTGGAGGACAGACTGATAAGATTTGTGAATGACCTAGAGCTACAAAGGGATAATAAATACCTTGTGTAATAGTGGTAAGGAAAATAAAACCTGGAACACCTGGGTGGCTCAGTTGTTAAGCATCTGCCTTTGGATCAGGTCATGATCCCAGGGTCCTGGGATTGAGCCCCACATCGGGCTCCCTGCTCAGAGGTGACCCTGCTTCTCCCTCTCCCACTCCCCCTGCTTGTGTTCCTTCTCTCGCTGTGTTTCTCTCTGTCGAGTAAATAAAAAAATCTTAAAAAAAAAAAAAAAAGCTAACATGGTATAGTGGGTTCTGTTCTAAACACATTGTGTGTGTTAACATTTAACTTTTTCAGCATCTCGAGGAGCTAGGTAATATCATTCTGCCCATTTTACATATAAGGAAACTGAGGATAAAAAGGTTAAGATAACCAGCTATAGAACCAGGGTTTAGTGCTGGCCCATCTGGCCCCAGAGCCTATGCTCTTAACTCCTTTGCTGTGAAAAAAATTAAAATGATAGTGATTTCAGTGGACTAGAATTACGGGCAGAACATAAGATGATATCTAATAGGAATACGGGGTGGGGTATGCGTGCGTGGCTCAGGCGGTTATGTGTCTGCCTTCGGCTCAGGTCATGATCCCAGGGTCCTGGGATCGAGTCCTGCATGGGGCTCCCTGCTCAGAGGGGGAGCCTGCTTCTCCCTCTGTCCACTGCTCCCCTGCTAATTCTCTCTCTCTTTCTGTCAAATAAATAAATCTTAAAAAAGAAAAAAAGAATACAAGGGAACTACTCTTTCTAGAATCAAAAGGACATTGAGGCAGGCTGGGGTGCAGGACTTGTCAGCAGCATACCTGAAACACTCTTAGGGGCTTGATTGGCTACATTTTGGCCCTGAATCAGTAGGTAAGGCTCCTAAGATTTCTCCAGGGTAGTAACAGGCCAATAGATTGATAGCCATGGACTCCAGGCTCCACGTTTTCAAAAGGATGTTGACCAGATGAAGCAGGTCCCTGCTGAAGGAAAGGGTCAGGAGGGTGGACTCAGGAACCTCTGACTATAATAATAAATAACTAACTGCCTAATATGTCAACCATTGAGGGATGGTTGAAATAACTGGAGAACAGGGTGTGGGGGGTGAGGAGGTGATTGTTTCCCTCGGCACCCACAGGGCTGGTATGTCCACAGGGGCTGGGCTCGCTCTGCGTCCAAAGGGAGGATCCAGGACCCACAAGGGCAGACATTACAGAGAGGCACATTTTGGCTTGGTGCAAAGACTCAGGTTCTAGGTCTCTGGGCTCTCTGACATGACATTGGACCAGTGCCTGGAGCATTAGCGGGGGAAATAGCGCGAACTTGCTCAGCACACGGCTTGACGCATTATAATTGTGATTGTGGGGGTTCACTGTAGCAGGTCAACCCAGGACCTACAGTGTGTCATTTCACCTGGGGCTCAATGTCCTCATCTGTAAAATGGGGATTACAAGGCCTGCCTTGGACAACGGTTGAGCCTTGCCTAATTGAGGGGGTTAACCTAATATGTAATATATACTGTAGGCGCCAGTAAATGTTTCCTCAGAGGGTAGGGCTGTGCCCAGTCCCTGATGCAGGGTTTAGCTCATCCTCAGGAGTCGCTGGATCACAGTGATCATGACCGCTGTTCTGGATTTCTTGAGAGTGTACCATGTTGCAGGCACTCAGAGCTTTGAAGGCATTTTTTTAAAAAAAAAGATTTTATTTATTTATTTGACAGAGAGAGAGATCACAAGTAGGGTGAGAGGCAGGCAGAGAGAGAAAGAGAGAAAGGGAAGCAGGCTCCCTGCTGAGCAGAGATCCCAGGACCCTGAGATCATGACCTGAGCTGATGGCAGAGGCTTAACCCACTGAGCCCCCAGGTGCCCCTGAAGACATTTTTGCCTTTAATCCTCTCAGCACGCCCTGGAGGTAAGTGAGGGACCTGGAATTAGGACAGTGGGAGAGCCCAGGTGGAAGCCAGGTGTGGCTGATTCCCGTCCCTGCTGGAATGTCACTCTGCGACCTCTCCCGGGGACTCAGGGGACTGTTTAAGAAGTGAGGAAGAAGAGGAGACAGAGCGGGGTTTGAAGGCACGGGGGATGCGCTGCAGCCCCGGCTCCCTCGCCTCCCCCACCCCCTCCCAGCAGCAGGCTTCCCTCTTTCAGCCTGTCTGACTCCATCTCAGCACTTTGTCCTGCTAATTCCTAGGCTGGAGGGCGTGTGCACTCTTTATGCCGTTCAGCCCTAATTAGAAGTTCCTGACAGCTTGTTTGGGGCCCTGTCAGGCTCTCTGACTCGCCTTGCACCAATAAGTAAAAAGGAAAATTGCTGTCTGCTCTGTACCTGGCTGCCTGGGTGTCATTATGAGCTGTTTGTGCGGGTGGCGAGTGCTCTCTGGCTGCTCCTATTCTGGGCCTATCCATGCTGACTTGGCACAGGTGGGGACCAGCGGGGGGCTTGGTCCCTCCAGGGCCCACCAAGGGCTCAGGGACTCACGGACAGGGGCTGGGTGGAGGCTGGGGGTGGGAGGGGGGAGGCAGACCACTGGGACTTTCCTATCCAGATTTCAAGTCTTTTCTGCCTTGGAAACCCCACGTATGCCAAGGGCCAGGAGGCCACAGGCACGGTGGGCTCTTTTTCTGGCGATCTGCTGCAGGGACAGGAGGGCATGGTGGGAGGTGAAGTTGGATCTGGCATTTTTCCAGTGACAAGGGAATGATACATCAGAGGCCTAAACCCCTGGGCCTTCTGCCTGTGGGAGGCTCTAAAGACTGTCTTAAGAATTAAGCAGTTAGGACACTAGAATGGCGAACTAGACCACCTGGGTTCGAATCTCTCCTCTGACAGTAAACCACGTAGCCTTGGGCAAGTCATTTCAGCCCTCTGGACTTGGTTTCATCAGCTGTAAAGTGGGCATAATAGCAGAGTGGTAAGGGTAAAGAAAGCCTTCAGAATGGTACCTGATTTCTAATAAGTACTCAGCACATGTCCACTATTATTATCATGATTGTTCCTGAGCCAAAATCAAGAGGCAGATGCTCGCTGAGCCACCCAGGCACCCCAATTCCAAGATTCTTTTTATTATTATTATTATTTTTTTTTTTGGTTAGAGAGAGAGAGCGATCGAGCACAGGCAGACAGAGTGGCAGGCAGAGGCAGAGGGAGAAGCAGGCTCCCTGCCAAGCAAGGAGCCCAATGTGGGACTCGATCCCAGGACGCTGGGATCATGACCTGAGCCGAAGGCAGCTGCTTAACCAACTGAGCCACCCAGGCATCCCCCCAATTCCAAGATTCTTAACTGGGACAATAAAGTTAAGTGGTATGAAGTCCAGCTATGCTGCATATGAACATTATGGACTTGGGCAATTATTTCTAAAAATGAGAGTCCCAACAGTGTCCATCTCCTAGGGTTATCGTGAAGATCAAATAAGATTATTTGTGCAAAACACGTAGCACCCTACCTCATAGAGGGGTCAGCAAACTGTAGCCGGGGGCCAAATCATGCGCACCACCTGGTTTTGTAAAGAAACTTTTGCTTGAACACATGTGCCTTTTCCCCCCCTTTCCAAATTGTCCATGCTGCTTTGGGATTACAACGGCAGAGTTGAGTCTGGCGTACAAAACTGAAAATATTTATTATCTGGCCGTTTACAGAAAAAGTTTGCTGGGGCGCCTGGGTGGTTCAGCCTTTAACCGTCTGCCTTCAGCTCAGGTCATGATCCCTGAGGGGTCCTGGGATGGAGCCCTGCATTGGGCTCCCTGCTCCACGGGAAGCCTGCTTCTCCCTCTCCCTGCCACTCCCCCTGCTTGTGTTCCCTCTCTTGCTGTCTCTCTCTTTCAAAGAAAAAAAAGAAAAAGTTTGCTGCCCGCTGGCCTAGAACATACAAAATGCTCATTAAATGCTAGCTGTCATTATTAACAAGTAATTGTAATTATAATCCCCGCGCTGCTTCCTGGAAGAGTTTTGACCCCAAGCTAGCAGGACCAGGTAGCTTCTAAGACTTTCTAACCAGTGAGGGGTTTTTAAAGGTCTGCTGTGAGGGAGGGGAATGTTTTGAATGTTTATCTGGTTTGCATGTATTTTCAGGAAGGAAAACTGGGAGCAATATTCACACTGAGCCCCATATTTTCTGCCTTAAGGGGTATCAGTAATGTGGGAGCCATTCAGTGGATCAAACCCACTAATGAATTCGATCACTGAGGGAGCTTTCATCCCTCTCTCTTCCCCTCCAAGAAGCCCCTGCTGGATTGCCCGTGTCCTTTTCTGTCCGCTTATTGGATAGAGGGCGCGTAGCTCCGCTGGCAACGGAGTCTGTGGGTCCCTCCACACATTTTATGTCCTCCCAAGATGGGGTCCTCGTGAAGGGTCTGGGAAAATTCTTGGGGTCCTGGGGGCCCTGAGAACCCCCCGGCCGCCGACGGCCGCCCCCCAGGCAGCCCTGAGATCTGTAGGTCTTGTGGCTCAGGCAAGGGGTGGGCCCGTGGGGGCAAGGGTGGCCGGGGAGAGGCCCGGGCCTGCGCCTGCTGTGCCCCACTGACCTCGCATGCAGCTGGGCTGTTATCATGCCATTTTTATGCTGTGTTCTGGATACCGCTCGGCCTGCGAGGGACGTGCAGCAGTTAAAATATTAATGTCTGGCATGTGGCAAACATTTAAAATATGCTGAGACATGGGAGCCGTTGAGTCGGGCCTTGCTGACACGTTGCCTCACCTGGGTATTGTTTGCTGTGTAAATGCCAAGGATTCCTCCCCAGAGGGGGACCTGGTGCTTCTGTCCCTGTGCCTTATTTCCTCCTGTGACAGGTAGGTGAAGCGGGGGCAGGGGGGAGGTTGTGTTCCCCATCCTCCTAGGGGTGCCTTGCTGGGCGGTCCTTCGAGAACAAGATGAATGGGTGTGTTTTCAAGGCATTGTTGGTAACAGCCACCCGGCTTCCCCTGAGATCAGCCCCAGTCCAGGCACGCACGACATGGAGTTGGGGGTGGGGGGCTGTGGTGTGAGCCACCATCGCCTAACCCTTAAACAACACGGTTTGAACCGCACAGGTCCACTGTATGCGGATTTAAAGAAAAAATAAATACAGCCCAGTGCTTTAAGTGGAATTTCTCTTCTGTATCATTTTATTAATAATATTTTCTTTCTGGGTGGGAGGGATGGGGTGGCTGGGTGATGGACATTGGGGAGGGTATGTGCTATGGTGAGTGCCGTGAAACAGTCCTGTACCCCTGGGGCAAATAATACATTGTATGTTAATTAAAAAAAAAGAAAATATTTTCTTTCCTCCAGCTCAAGTTATTGTAAGAATATAGTGTAGAATACAGACAATATACAAAATACATGGTCCTTTCCTGTTTATGGTATTGGTAAGGCTTCTGGTCAACAGTAAGTTTTGGGGAGGGGGAGTCAAAAATCTATGTGGATTTTTGATTGCACAAGGTTTGGCACGCCTAACCCCCCATCCCCCGTGTTGTTCAGGGGTCAACTGTAGTTCACAAGGGGGTTGATGCTGTGTCCTGTGGTCCAGCATAGAACAGGGAAGGCTAATACCCAGGATAGGCCCTAACCCCCCTCCCACACCCACAGCAGCCATTGCTGGTGGATCAGGATAGTCTTTGCTGAGCTCCCAAGCAGCTTCACTCTCCTTATCAACACAGGAGGCCACTTCTAGTCACTTGGAACCAGACTGAGAAGAAACCAATTTCTTGTCCTTCATGGAGGAAATGAGTGATGTCAGAGAAGTTCTAATGTATGCAGAGAGGCCTCCGAGGGGGATGGAACCCTTCCAGTTGAGGACAGGTAAAGGAGGCTTCCTGGAGGAGGTGACCTTTGAGGGGTGGGTGGGATGGAACATGTGGATGGGGAAAATGAATGGTGCAGGTGGAGGACATAGTATGGGCAAAGGCCCAGAGGCACAAGCAATGTCCTTGGCTTTTCTCATTCTATCAGGTGGCAGGAGCCAGCCTGATCAACCACCCCAGTGATGGAGGCTCAAAGCTGCCTCTCATCTCTGGCTTCCCTGGGCAGGGGGGTGTTCCTTAGCTGATAAGAACCTCCCGAGATCCTTTCTTCCTTCTAGAAGAGTCTCCATCCCAAACTAAGCAGAGAACAAGGGCCACAAGCCTGGTCTCAGACACGCCAGTCACCTAGCCAATGTTGGGCAGGCTTTTTCTGTAAAGGACCAGAGAGGAAATTTTTTTTTTTTTCTTTGTGGGCTGTAAGGTTTCTTGCTACTACACTACTCTGCCGGGTAGGGCAAAAGACTTCGGACCATATGTGAACTAGCAGGTGCGTTTGTGTTCCAAAATACCTTTATCTGTAGACACTAGAATCTGAATTTCATGGGATATTTATGTGTCATGAAATCTTCTGATTTTTTTCCTCCAAGTATATTAACCAGTACAAGCCATTCTTAGCTCTCAGGTTGTACAAAACCGACAGTGGGGCAGACTTGGACTTTTGATCTAGTTGGATCATGTCTCACAATTGGTTGGCACTATTTTCCCCCCCAAGATTTTATTTATTTATGAGAGAGAGAGAAACTGCATGAGCACAAGCAGGGGGATAGCCGGGGGTGGGGAACAGGCAGAGGGAGAAACAGGCTTCCCGCGGAGTGTGGAACCCGATGCGGAACTTGATCCCAGGACCCCAGGATCATGACCTGAGCCGAAGGCAGATGCTTAACCAACTGAGCCACCCACGTGCCCTTGGTTGGCATTTCTGACTTCCTGTTCTCCACTCTTGCTCAGTACACTCACCTGTTCCCACAGGGTAGGCTCAAGCCAGAGCTCATGGCTCTAATGGGACTGTAGTCTGTCTCAGAATAGGGAGGTGGGGGTAGAGGTGATCAGGTTAAGTTCTTAAAAGCCAAAGCTCTTGTGTCAGGACAGCTCTCCAAGCTGCATTGGCTCTTTCCTGAGACCTCAGAGGTCAGGGAGGTGCACAGATGAGGAGATGGAGCCTGCAGAGAGGAGGCGATTGGCTCACATTGCTCATCTGGTGAACAGCCCAGCTGGGACCAGGACCCCTGATATCCAGGCCTGGAGTCTTCCCACCCCACCTGAGATCAAAGCGTCTCCAGGTCAAGCATCTTCTTGCCTCCCCGCTCCAGGCTGTCAGGGAGCGACCCTGGCCTCCGCTGCCATTATCGGTCATGCCCGCTTGCTGCTGCACCTTTCTGAGAAGAGAAGGGCACAGCCAATAGGCATGGGTGTTGGGTAGTAAAGAGAGAAGTAAACCATGATAAATTGCAGCTAATGCTGCTGGGTGACTGAGATAAAGCCTTGATTGTTTGGGCGCATAAATCAACACCCTGAGCTGGATGGGAAATAAAGCAATAATTTAAATCTATTTTCAGGGTCTTGTGGGCCGAGTGACCGACTAGGAATTGATATCCAAGGATAGGGTAATGGATGGGGGAGGGTAATATATGGTTAAACCACACTGAGTGGATATCTTTGGGCTCCCCTGGGCTTGTCACAAGCCCCGTGGGTGGTCCCCGGGCAGAACCATAACTCCTGCTCTATACAGAGGTCCCAGAAATCCACCTGCCTGCTGGTCTGCCCCAGCTGGCCCACCGGCTGGCTGCCTCTATCCCTCCCCCGAGTACCCCGGCCACTTTGGCATCACGTTTCGGGGAGGGACTGTTCTGTTGGGCCCTTGGTGGGTACAGAGGAGTCAAAGATGCATGAGATGGAATTAGTGTCACTCGATGCTAAGTTCCATCAGACCAAGAACTGTGGCTCTCTCATTCGCCACCACGTTACCCGTGCTGAGGACACTGCCTGGCCTGGAGCAGGTGCTCCGTCTGTTTTCCAGTGAACAGGAAAATGACCAAGCCAAAAATACAAGCCACAAAGAAGCATTAGTTGCTACACTGATGATGGACCATGACTGGGCATGTGGGCAGCGAAGACGAGGTGAGGGTGCCTTCATTTCTAGGACATCTCGAGATGGTTAAGGGGAGCTGAAGAAGGGGAAAACTTCAGCTGGGTCTTGAGGTGGGAATGGAGTTGGTCAAAGGAACAAGGAGGGGAGGAGGGCATTTCAGGGGGCAGGAGCAGCTCGAGCAAAGACCTGGAGAAGATAGGACGGTTGCTTCAGAAACCAAAGAGCATTGGGAACTTGAAGAGCCGTAATGCCAAGCCAGAGGATTGTGATTTCCGGTTTTAATTCATATTTTCCCACTCTGCTTTCTTTTCCTCCTGGCATGGCTTCTTTTGGTTTGTGATACACTACATGGGTGGGAAGATGGGCACTATTGCATGCAAGGGAGAGTGGACAGAAGGACACCTGGACTGATCAGAAGCCCAGGGGGCTAGTTCCAGCTTCCTTGGGCAAATCCCTTTGAACTTTTCTTGTTCTCCCGCTCCTCCTGTGGGAAATGGCAAGGTGGGGGAAGCATGCTGTTAGATGACCTTCTGGGCTCTTGCCGATGCTTTAGGTCATTTCTGGACATACACTCCCTGCGGAGGCTGAGGGGCTCTTTCAACCCTCAACCAAGCACTAGGCACTCAGTAGATTTTAGTTCTTAGGGATGGGTTATGTCAGGACCGAGTTCCCTATCCTTCACCAAAGGGAAAAAAAGGCGGTTCCTCAAGAAATCTTGGAGCTGTAGATGGTTTCTTGTCTTTATGCAAACTGTATTAATAAGGCCCAAAGAAACACAGGTAACAGGGCATGGACCGGGGGCCAGGTGATGGTCTGTTACCCCCGTGAACCAAACACACACCCCAGGGGGGAGGGTCTGCGAATATTTCCCTTTTACGGGTGCAGAGGTGAGGACCCAGAAAGACGGACTGACTTGCTCAGTGGCATATAGCTAGTGAGTAGCGAAGCCGGGATTTGACCCAGTCAGGCCCCAGCTGCTAACCGTGATGGTGTGACCATGGGGCTAACCTGCACTGTGTTGCTCCGTGAACATGGGCGGCAGGAGGGACGGTGGTTCCAGGGTGACTCTTCCCTCGGTAGCGGGGTCCAGGACCCCAGGGCAATTGCACCTCTGCCACCTACCACGGTCCACAGGGCCATACGGCCACAGGCCATTGATCCTACAGGATGTTGAGATAGATGGGCTCTGCAGAATCTGTCAGGGCCTGACAAGGGGACACATCTGAGCCGGTGACGGAGGTCATAAATTTTTATGTTCATTATGTTTGTTTTGTTTGGTGTAATTAATGGATCTATTAAGCTTAATCAAGCTCTGACCTCTTTTATAACCATTATAAATCAGCTCCAATAGCTCTGAGAGGGGGGTTGGTGTCCTACAGCAGGCCTTCCTCGGAGAGAGTGGTCCTTCCAGGAAGTGAGGTCTCAGAAATGGGGAATGGAGGGAGGAGACCCAGTGGGTCCCACAAGACTGATCAGGGATGAGATTGAAAGCTATCAACAAGGGCCTTGGGAATGGAGGGAGCCATGGGGAAACTGAGGCAGGGAGACTTGTTATGTGAGCCACACTCCAGTGACATGGAATCGCTCATGTTTCCATGAGTCCTTTGTGGTTGGGGGTGGGGGTTTGCTGCTGAAAGGGGGTTGGGAGGGAGGAAATAAGAGAATCCCACATACCTTATACCTCTTTGCCCCAAAATTGGCTTTCCTTGAGGAACAACACACCACTCAACTCCAAGAAAGGAGGATGGTATGGAGGAGGGGCAGGGGTGGTTGGGTTGTGGGAGAAAATAGGAGGCCCTAGGGGAGGGATTGGAGATGCTGAGCTACCAGCCCAGAGCACAGAGCCAGGCTGAGGACTGTCATGTCTTTTGCATCTCTGCTCTCTCTGGTTTGGTGAGCAGAGTGATTGAGTATGATTGAGCAGGAACGCAAACGCTTGTTCTCAGCTATTAGGATGAATGGATCCCCGGGATGCCAGCAAGGATGTTGTCGCCTGCGTGTGCTTTAATACTAATAAAAAAAAAAAAAGGAAACTAACAAAATACCATTCCCCATCATTAAAATGCAGAAGCAGATAAAGAGCAGCTCCTGTGTAATTACCAAAAATTTTTATTTCCATAAGAAGCCAGCGCTTCATAAATGTTCCAACCTGAGCCTTTCTCTCCAGGGAAACTGGATTTCTATGAATACAGAAATTCGGTAATTGCCCCTGAAACCATGCTTTTCTGTGTTAATGAGGAGCAGGAGCTTGCTTTTGCTTAGAGCCCTAAACAGAACAGTTTCCTTCCCCATCACAGGGCCATCGAGGAGCACCCTGCCTGCCCTCCACCCCCAGCCCCCCAGCCCCACACATTAGACCCATTAGGCCTTCAGGGTTTGGATTTCAGGGGGAGTGATTTCTTCGTGGGGAAGAAGGGAGTGGAAGAGGGTCCGCCAGTCAGGACACTGGTTCTGCATCTCTCCAGCTGCATTTGTATTCCTCCTTACCACAGGCATGCATTTTACATTTCGGGGCAACATCCTTTTTAAAAAAAAAAAATACATGCACTATTAGATTAAAAAATGTACAGCATTATATAGCTTATAATGCCATGGTAGATTTTAAACCTCTAAAAGCATATGCATTAAAGCAATTTTCTAAACTAATATAGCAAGAGGTCCACAAAAGCACGGGAGCATTTGATAATAGTTGCCATCTTCAGTTGAGGATAATGATGTTAACAAATGTAATGGGAGTAATGAGTGGAGATTCAAAAAGCTGCTTTTGTTTAATTTTTTTGTAATGCAAATTCAGTTTGGGAATGAAAGAGGGGGGAATGAGGGGGAAAAAAACCCTCTTATTTGAAATGAATCTTAATCCTGGCTGATGATAGGCCAGTTATAAGCAGAAGTGGCTTCATTGTGGAATTAAATAATCCAGAGATGCAATTATTAAGGTGATGAGACGAAATTGGAAAAAAAAATAATAAGAGAGAGAAAGAAAAAGAGAAAAGGAGAGAGAAGCTGCAGAATCGGATCTTCTTTCTTGAGGCTGGAATTGCAGATGTTTGAGTAATGAAGTCAGATGTGCCAGGGGTGTCGTGCCAGGGGTGTCTTCCCTGGGGTTGTCCGTGCCGGGGATTAGACACTTCTGCTCACTGGGCCGGGGTGGAGGCAGAAGTGGGGTAGGTTGAAGGAAAAGGATGATGAGGGAAAGAAATGCCTGGATCCTCATCCAGGCCAGGTTGCCCTATGGGACCCTGAGTTATTTTATTGAGCCCCACAACTGGTTCTACTCAGGGACTTCCACAAGCTATTCTATCCCTCAGTTTTCCTTTTCTGTAAAATGGGAACAGCAGTGCTTTCTCATAGTGCATTTTTGAGGGCAGTAGTGTTTGCATCTTGACTCCTCAAAAGAAAAGAGAGTGGTGCAAAGCAGAGCAGCTGTAACTTCTCCCAGCCTCATTTTTCTTGGCTCTTACTGGGCTCAGCCTGCCCCACGAAGCAGAAATCATAGCCACAACTTTGAAGCACAAAGGGAAAAGGCCATTCAAGCACGTCGTCCTGGAAGGCTCTGCTGGGTCACTCAGGAGTGCACTCAATTTTCTTGGTTTTCTCTGGAGAAGGCAGGAGCAGCAAAGCTTGAACCACCCGATTTGCTTCTCCAGCAGAGTGCCAGCGTTGGGGGGCGGGCAGGGTGTCAATGGAGAGCAGTCCTTGCTGAGTGCAGCTGTGCGACCTTGAAGGGATCCGACTCCAGCTGTATTGATTATAGGTACCATATGGCTTCGGGCTGCTTATGCTCCTCCTTTGGAGTCCTTCCCATTTCCCCGATTGGAGGGTCAGTGTGCAGAAGGCACAGTAGTTCCCCTGACACCCAAAGGGCCATCCGGAGGCTGGGATCAGCAGAGAGTGCCCACCACTGACATTTGCTGAGCACTCTGTGCTTTCCTAGGTACTTTACAGAGGATTTTTCATTTAATGCTAACAGCAACCTACCAGGTAGATACTGTGGTCATCTCCATTTCACAGACAGGGAAACTGAGTCACAGATGGGTTAAGTCACATAGCCAAGCAGAACTGGGGTCGGATCAGGAGTCTGTTTCCCCAGTTCTAGTCCTGAAGCGTTGTGCTGGATGCATGTGTGGGATGCTAAAATTGGGGAGGCGGCTCTTTGCCCAGAATGTGTGTCAGATCCCACTGTCCACAGGCAGGAAGCCATGACTGGAGGATAGCCCAGCCCAAGGAAGCCTGCCTGCTAGCTAAAGATAGGTTTTGGGGGTAAAATTAGTCTTAGGAAGAGTATCATAAAATGATCGGATTTTGAGAGGTGCAGAGAAGTGGGGAATATGACTTAGAATCACTTGCTTCCCCAGTTTACAGCTTTAATTAATCTGAAATTGCAGCATAGATTTTTATGATTAACAGAGACATCTCAGTGAGCACAGAAGGAACCTTTAACTGTGATCCCAAGATGAATCTGGGAGATGAAATATCCATGCAATAAACAAGACCGAGTTAGAGGAAGCAAAGTAAAATACAAATCCCTGGCCATCAGAATAGTAATCTGTCAGCAGGACAAGGCCTTCTAGGACCTGTTCTTGTGGAGGTGAAAGCTATTCTGGCACCAAGGGCAGGGCCGCACTGAGGCTGGGAGGAGTTCTGTGATGTATTCTTTGCAGGTGTAACTGAGGAGCCCAGTCTGGGGCAGGGATGCTGAGCTGGGTCTCTACTCCTTGCTCCTTTGGTCTGGGTCTGTCCCATTGTCAGTGTCACCTTTAGGGATTAGATCCTCAGGGACCTGGACTGGCTCCCTGGGATCTCATCTTTCTCACAACCGCAGAGAAGGCTGATGGATCAGGACATTTGTCTGGTGCCCAGAAGATGCTGACCAACTGGCTTCTGTCTTGTGAAACCTGACCCCGAGGCCAGTGAACCCAGGAGGCTGGGGAGAGGGAAGGGAAAGCTGTGGTCCTGTAACCATCTGTCTCCCCATGACATTGATTGGAATAGCCACTTACAAACCCCCAATGGCTACTTTTATGGACTGAATATTTGTCTACCCTCCCCCGGCCCTGACATCAAATTCCTATGTTGAAGTCCTAACCTCCCATGAGACTGTATTTGAAGACAGCACCACATCCATAGGATTGGTGTCCTTGTATGAAGAGGCACCAGAAAGTATGCTCTCTCCCTCTCTACGGCGTGAGCACACAGCAAGGAGGCAGCAAACGTCTACAACCCAAGGAGAGCATCTTCCCCAGAGACTGAACCTGCTGGTGCCCTGATCTTGGATGTCCAGTCTCCAGAACTGTGAGAGAAGAAACTTCTGAGATTTAAGTCACTTAGCCGGTGGTGTTTTGTTACCTCAGCCCAACCTGGCTGAGATGGTGGCCATCTTGTTTCACAAAGCCAATGGCTGACTGGCCCACCGCCTGACACCAGCCAGTATCTGAAGTCCTGGAGTAGTGTACCAACTTTGGCATAAGTCCGGTACCTCATTTCAGCTTATTCCAAAATGAAAAGCCCACAAGGTGGAATCAGTATTCCCATTTTACGGATGTGGAAACGGCGCCTCAGAGAGTTTACATTTCTTGCCTTAGTCAAAAAGCAAGTGGGTACAATTGAAGTTTTTCCAACTCGGACAGGCTGTGATTCTCGGATTGGACTCTGCCTTGGATGAAATCAGGATGGTTTATGGGGTGGCGTTTAACAGGAGGGAGCCTGCACCTCAACCCACCGCCAACCTCCAGCAGGAGCCGGGTTGTTTTGGGCCTTGAGGGGACGGTATAGTTTCACTTGTGTGCACAGCTCTGACCTCTACTTCCTGCCCATGTCTCCAGAGCACCTGAGAACTCTCACTCTCAGGACAGCGTGTGTCCCTTCTGGAATGCCTGAGGTGCAAAGGAATATGTATCAGTTCCTCAGAAGCAAAATACTAGCCACCGACCCTTCTTGAGGGTTCATGATGTGCTGCGCACTGTCTGCTTACTAGTTCACGTGACTCACACAGTAGTCCTTTGAGTTAGCTCTTTACTGTCATCCCCATGTTGTGGAAAAGGAAAGGAAGACTTTGAGAGGTTACAAAACTTGCCCAAAGTTAAAGTTAAATAGAAATTAATTGGTTTGGGAAGAACAGGAGGGCCTTGAGTAACTAAGGTAGTTGGAGATCTGATATCAAGTCCACTTCATAGCAGGACCACCCAGAGAGTTTGGACAGATAGTGAGTCTCTCATCACTACAGATGGTCGGGCAGAAGGGAGACACTCCCCTAAAGAGGATGGGGAGAATGTGACAGAGCCATAGCTTTGGGTACTGGGGTTACACTAAGCAGGTCTGAAGTCCCTTCCCACCCACGTCTCTGTAAGTGCCCATAATTAGTCTGGGAAAAACGGGTCACACTGTCCTGCTGGTGGGAATGGGACATGTAGGACACGGACTGGGAGTAGACATCAGAGACATGGTTTGTCCTTTGCAACAGATAGTTCTCAAATTCACCATTGTCCCAATCCAGTCTGTGTCTTCACCCCTTGGTGAGTCTGCACTGGGGGTCCAATCTCTGCTTCAGCCCCTCAGGAATGGAGAGGGGGTACTCTCACCCCTGTCCCCCAAGCCTGGAAATATAGCCTCATGATACCGCTCTAGAAACATCTGATCTACCCGCCTCCAGGCAGCTCCGATGTCTACCTGCACCAGCATTTTGGCAAGCCTGTGAGTGGGCTCAGCTTGCTGGCTCAGGAAGACATTTGGAAGACTGGCTTAGGAGGCACTCTCTTTGGGGGGAGGGTGATGCAGAGGAGAGAAAGAACTCAACCTCTAAGACCATTTGCTCTCTCCTCTTTTCCTTTTCTCTGGCAGCCAGGACATGGATGCCACCATTTTTCTAGCTTTCAAAAGGTAGTATTTATTTAATTGCCTGAAATTTCAGCTGACTCTCTGGGCAGGGAAGTGGCTGTCCCTAACTAATATGACCCGTCACAGATGTCCACCTGCCTGGGGCCACTCACCTGCTGGGCTGAACGTCAGTCACATCAGGGACTTGGAGCACTGGCTCCCACAACACACTTTGTAGGTAATCTAAAACCCCCTCAGTCACAGAGACACCTGACTTCAGAGCTGGAACACAGGCTTCAGGATACTGCTTTAGCAGGCCTTTGATCTCTCACCTTTATTCTGCAGGGGAGTGAACAGAGGTCTAAAGCCAGGCTCTCAAACTGTGGTTCTCGAGCTTAAGATTCTGCGTGATGTGATTCCTCTAGGTCAGTAGTTCCGTGAAGACTCTGAGAATCTGTGCTTGAACATAAGGGGTCCAGGTGGCATTTATAATTGAGAAAGTTTAGGAAAACCAAATTTAGGGACTTGCTCAAGATATTAGTGGCAGATGCAGGGCCAGACCATAGCCCTCCTGCTCACGCTACACGTGTGCGCGCAGAGGAGGGTTTGCTTGGACACACGAGTGTTTGCCCAGATGCGTCTGCCTCCCTCCTGGCTTGTAGTTTACCAGAAGTCAGTCTGGCTCAGGACACGTGTGCTGAAGGGATTCACCATACAGAGGGCCTTCCATTCACACTGCTGCCTTCTAGCCCTTAATCCTACTGGATTATCTAAACTAAACACTGAGTTCTGATTGCTGTCCTCCCTGGGAACAGGCCAGCGTGGAGTCATGGGGAAATCAGAGGTTATCCAAACTCTCATCTCTACCTGCCTGTAGGCCTCGGGTTCTCCCACTGTAACCTGGAGAGGCTGAAACCCACCCACCCCCAACCAACCATCTGCAAACCTTGGCAAGACTTCCCAGGAGCAGAGACTGCTCAAGCAGGTTGGAGAAGGGGACCCCGGGAGAGAGGACAACCATAAGCTTGTGTCTACCACTATATATGGGAATCAGGGCCCATTTGCCATGACCTATTTTCACATGTGACTTGGTCACAGAGACCAAGGTTTCGGTGTCCATAGCTAGCACTCGGGTTCATCGAGGGCCCTTTATTCCCACTGGTCTCCCCAAATAAAGCTCACTGGGGTGAGCTTTCTTAGGGGGCCTCACCTTTTCAACTGTATCAGAGAGGACCAGGTTAGACCAAGTTGCTGGGCATCTCCACAGCAGGCGCTGTGCCTGCCCGAGTTTACTGTGAACAGTGGTCAAGAATGAGCCCCCCTTAGAATTCTTTCGTGCCAGGCAGGGGAGTAGGCACATCACGGTGCAAGATAC
>RCUC01121289.1:0-14393 GCA_003697995.1 Taxidea taxus jeffersonii
TTCCAAACACGTCTCCAACACGGTCTGTCTTATGTTCTTTTTCTGCCACCCACAAAATCTGCACATCCAGATTCTTCAGGTTTCTGACTCCTATAACTTCTTAGAAAAGTTCTTCTCTAGTCCTACAATTAGAAATACTCCCTTCTTCCCTGTAGTTTGTATTCTCATAGTAAAATGTGTAATGCTGTGATGGCCCATCCCATTTGTTTTAGGGTCATTCATGTCTTGTTTCTCTTACTTGATTGCAAGCTCTATTAAGCTTAGGTCTCGTGTTTATCTTCTTCCCCTCATAGCCCCTTGCATTGTGACTCGGGCCCAGTCTATCCCATCATCCACCCATTCATTCACAAACATTTACGGAGGAACACCAAAAACAGTTTTTAATTACTGTGCATTCAATGAGTGAATGAATTCAGCATAGGGCAAGGTGTTAAGCAAGTATAATAGGGAGTTTTCCTTCTGGCTCGCCAGCAGGATCTCTTCCCAGTCTTTTCTAAACTATGATAACGTACAGGCTCCTGAGTGTGTACCGTTTCAGAGACGCGCTTCAGGGAGTCGCATGTGTTATTCATTACATCACACATAACCTTTTCAAGTTTACAATCAATCTTGCTTGGAAGGCTGGTGTCATTTAAAAAGTACGGCAGTGTGCTGGAAGGACAGACCATCGGAGCTGGCTACAGTCCGTGAATCCAAATGCCCTGTTTAAAGGTCCAAACGTGAAGAAGGAGGATGTACTAAACACATCATTTTCCTTCCAAGTGATTGAAAAGGGATGGTACATTGAAGCTTTGTTGGGTTTCAATGCATTGATTTTCTCACTACCTATTTTTCTCAGGTTTGTCAGGTACTTAAGAGTCTATTTTAAGTTGCCTGCAGACTCCTTTTCTCATGTTTCTTAAAACTATTTGTGATTAAATCACCCACATTGTCTTCCAAGCTCTAATGATTCTCTTCCTGGGAAACCTGATTTTTTTTTTCTCCCTTTACTTCATCCTGTTTCTCACATCTTTATTTTCCAATACATTGCTTGCTTTCGGTATCCCCATCAATTTTTCTGTTTCTGGATTCTCCGCCAGTTGTTCTATTTGTTCACCTGTCTATTCAACCGGCACAGGGTCACCGGGGCTCCTTCCAGGGTCAGACTATGCTCTGGTCAGAGTCAAGACCTCTACCTACACCTAGAGAGAACTCGGTCTAACGTGGTGGTGGGAGACCGAGGAATGTAGCCTATCAGGACAGAATCAGCAAGCACGGGATACCTGCTTGCATCTATCAGGTAGGCATCTCTATCAAAATGCTGAAGAAGTACATTAATTATGAGACAACACTGATGGCTAAGGATTCTGGAAGGCATTAGTATTAAACTGGGATTTCAAGTCAGCAATGGGGGAAAAGAGGAATTTCTGGAGTATCAAATAGAATAGCAAAGGCAGCAGGATGCTAATTGCAAAGATGCCTGATCCAGGGCAGCATTTCTCGGCGTTGTCTGTGGACAAAGTGCATCAGAATCATCTAGAATGTTTTAAAAAATCACAGGTATGTGAACTTCACCTCTAAATCCATTGAGCTGGGATCTCTGGAAGGAGGTGAAATCTGTCTTTAGCAAACACCTCAGATTATTTCTAGGCATGGCAAAGCTTTCTACCTCCAGAGATGAGGGAGCATGGGTAGGTTACAGGTATATGGACTTGACCGACATAAAGAAGAAGGGATGTAAGGAAAAGGGCAGCCGGTAGTGCCCCCGACAATTATTCATATTACTTCATATCTTATATGGTTTGCATTTGGGATGTGGTTGCTAAAATTTTGGTGGATCTACTCAGTGTCAGACAAGGTGCTAGGTAGTCTCCGGATGGAATCAAATTTATTCCTCAAAAACAATTCATTCATTTTTTAATGTGTCTACACCTGGGTGGCTGAGTACTATTAGAGAAACGCATGCAACCCCGCGTATTGGTTTCACCACTAGCACGTGGTCTTCGCCCTCCTTTAAACCCCCCACATCGGCTGAGCACTCTATATTTCTCTAGCCATCTCTCATCATCGTTTTGAAATGCAAATTAGGTCTGGATGGGGCCTGAGGGTCTACATTTCCAGCATGTTTTCTGGGAATGCTGATGCTACTGTCCTGGATCTCAGGTTGGCCGGATTAGCTGGAGCAAACAGTGACTGGGAGACGGGGTACAGAAACCATTATTCTCTAGGGAGGGCAGAAAGAAGTTTGTGGGTCCTTGTCTCAGTGTAGGATTCGAGCTTATCTACTAAGAATTAAGATGGAAGTGGGGCGCCTGGGTGGCTCAGTGGGTTAAAGCCTCTGCCTTTCGCTCAGGTCATGATCTCAGGGTCCTGGGATAGAGCACATATCAGGCTCTCTGCTCAGTGGGGAGCCTGTTTCCCCCGCCTCTCTGCCTGCATCTCTGCCTACTTGTGATCTCTGTCTGTCAAATAAATAAACAAAATCTTAAAAAGAAAAAAAAAAAAGGATGAGGACAGAAGTAGTGTAGTGGGAGACTCAAGGGGAATGGAGAGAGTTTGTAATAGTTGTGGTAAAGAAAGAAAAATGTCTGGGTGGCTCAGTCGGTTAAGCCTCTGCCCTTGATCCCAGGGTCCTGGGAGAGAGTCCCCCATGCGGCTCCTTACTCAGCTTGCTTCTCCCTCTGCTTGCTGCTCCCCCTGCTTGTGTGCCCCACCCCTCTCTCTTTCTCTGTCAAATAAATAAATAAAATCTTAAAAACAAAGAATCAAAAAAGTTTTAGAAGTTCAGCTCAATAAAGGAAGCCCACCCTTTCCTGCTTCTTCAGGTGCTTGCCTTTATCAAACTTCCCTGTGTCTTCTCTAACTGCAAACTCTCTCTTTCTACTGGGCCCTCTCAATAACACATAAACATGTTTTCATCTCTTCCATTCTAGATCAACAAACATTCAGACCACTTTTCTGGAACTGTGCCATCACCTCTTGTCCCCAGGCCATAACCACCTTCTGTTCTTTTCCTCTACAGAGCTAAGAATCCTCAAAGACTCTTTTATATCCTGTTTTTATTTTGCTCCCATTCATTTATCAACCCAGTTTTTATTAAAAAAAATTTTTTCTACCCACTTTTAAAGATATTAGCTGATCCCCCAAATCCAACCTCCATTCCATTTTCCATGGAAACAGTGCCCCAATATTTAGCTGTGCCCTGGACTGCCTAGAAAGACTATTTCCCAGCTTCCCTTGCAGTTCTGTGTGCCCATGTGTCTAGATTCTGACTGATGGGATGGGAAGCGATTTGTCTATCTGAAGAAATTACCCCAGAAGAAGAGGATTTGCCTTTCCTATTTTTTAACACCTTCCTGTTGGTAGAATGTGGATGAAATAATTCAACACTGGCAGCCGTCTTGGATATTGAGAATTCTGGGATGGAAGCCACACATGCCATAGGAATTGCAACAGTGAAATGCCATTCCAGACTGAAATGGCAATCCCCAGATATCTAGGACTTGAATAAGAAATATACTCATGCCGTATGGAAGCCAATGCTATTAGAAGCCTCTTAGCATCAGAATCCGAACTAATATTCTACAGCAATCTGACGATTCTTATTTACTCTTGATCCCATTCAAGCCAGCAGTGATCAGTTTTGCTACTCCTCAAGACATACAACACTGCTGACCACTCCTTTTCTTCTAAATATTCTGGACTTTGAACTTCTATGAGACCATATTACCTGGATTTTTAACCAAACTCTCTCCTGCTTCAACATGTTCTTTCGGGAGAGTTCCCAACCATGGTTGTACATTACAGTCTCTTGGGGAGCTCTGAAAAAATGCTGCTGCCCTCACTATTCTTTCTGAGTTTTCATGGGGATTCCAGCATGTAGTCATTTTGCTACAGACTTAAGTATTGCTGGACCTAAGGCCACTGGAGACTCTAGGCTCTTATTTTCTGACCCATCTCATCCACTCCCCATTTCAGCTAGCATCTCCATACTGAGGACTTTCATACTGCTATCTCCTAGTTGTCTCTCTCAAGCTTCAGACCCATACATGCAACAGCCAATTGAACAACTCCAATGCATATACCATACAACACATGATTATCATATGCAACTTTTTTCATTATTTCTGCCCACCCCCTCCCCTAAAAGTTCCTGTTCTCCTCCTGTGTTTATTATCTGTGTGAATAACGCTAGTATCCACAGAGTTGTAAGAGCTAGAAATTTCACCTTCCTCCGAATTCTCCTCATTCCCTTAGTGTCCCCATCTAATCCATCATTACACTTAGTTTCTACATTTTTTTAAAAGATTTTATTTATTTATTTGAGAGAGAGATCACAAGTAGGCAGAGAGGCAGGCAGAGAGAGAGGGGTAAGCAGGCTCCCTGCTGAGCAGAGAGCCCGACGTGGGGCTTGATCCCAGGACACTGAGATCATGACCTGAGTGGAAGGCAGAGGCTTTAACCCACTGAGCCACCCAGGTGCCCCTGGAGGGAACATTTTAAAAGACACATCCAATCATGACACTTCTTGGCTTAGACTCTTCAGGGGTTCCCCTTTGCTTTGGGATGGAAGTCAAATGCCTTTTCTGGACCCACTGGACGCTTCATGTATATCTCTGCCTTCCCTTCTCCCAACTCATGGCTCACCATTTCTCTCTACCTCTTAGATACTGTATAGGTAAAGGGAACTGAAGGTAATTTCCCCAAATTCATATGTTTTTATCCCTGCACTAACCCCTTCCTGTACCAAAATGTCCTGCTTTCTTATCTGGCTGACCATATAGTCCCTAAACTTCACTGATTATAGGGAACTATGTCTTGGTCACCATTTGTACACGAAAGATATAGCACAAAGTCTAGGGTACAGTAAACAGTACAACAAATATTATTGCCTAACTACTATGTTCCAAATGTCATGGAACTTATGTCATGGTGGACTCAATATTTGCTGAATAAAAATAGGTTCTTAATGATTTCCTATATGGGCTCAGAGAAGTTTAAGAATTCTTCAAGCATCCCAACAAAAAATATAAGTGAGACTATATTTGATCTAGTTTTGCTGGCTCCAAACTCCTGTTTCTCCCACACTAACATGTACAACTTCTACACAAAGACTCTTTGTGAAGGGACTCACTTAATATTTTCAAATGTTTTCTAGTTTATCATGGATTTCCTGGTTTTTCTAATTAGTCTGTGGTTTCTAACTAGCTTAAAAAACAGTAGTCTGGAGTTGTGTTCATCTGAAAACAAAACAGTTGGTCAATTAAACCAATTTAGTAAAAAAGAAATAAACAATTGAATTTCTTGTAGGGACACCAGTTTTCCTTTTAAGTAATTAATTTTACATCAATGTAGGCATAGTCTTACACTCCAGAATGTTTTTTTCCTCTTTCCATTTGGAATTGAAATTTGAAAGTGGCCTTTCTTGTGCTTTGCTTCCTCAAATTACACAAAAGACTAATTATAGGGAGACAGGTACCTAGAGGAGCCAAGTAAGTTAAGCAAGCGAATAGGGATGAATGTTGTATAATAAATACAACAGCATGCACATAATGATAAATATGTTGTGACAATTTTGAAAAGATATGCAAGACTATAGGGGTGGTAGGAAGCAATGATTGTGGAAATGGTTGACCCAAAAGGAAGAAATAAAGTCCAGATTCTGGGGAAGAGAATAGAGGCAATAAAAGAATTCAGCGGAGTCTTAGAGACTTTGCTTTTCCTAGGAGGAAACCCTGTTGGGGTGACCAGGTGACTGTGGCAACCATCTTGAAATGGAGCCTGAGGCTGAATAAATTAGTTCTGTAAGGAGTTTCCTCTACGGGTTGAAGGGAAGCAAAGAAATAGGTAGAAAAATCCCTGCCTCAGTGGAATGAGTCATGAAAGTAGCTTATTCCCACATCTCCTTGCAAGCTGTTTGCCCCAGAGTCACACAGTTGGTGGTGGCCCATCAACATCTGGGAGGAAGGACAGTAGCCCTCGGACCAAGAAACCATCATTGTCCCTTAGCACAGGGGCTGAGGGGTAGATAAAACCTAAATGCTTCCCAGAGGTTTATTTTACATAGAGTCAAAGCCCCAGAAATCTGGAAGTTAAAATGAAATATCTACAGGTCTTATGAAAAAAAAAAAATCACTTTTTTTTTCTTTTAGCCTAATAGTGTTTGGTTTTCCAATACTTTCAGCTGAAAATGAAAATTTTTAAACTTATGAAAAGTTGTTCAATTTTACTCAAAACAAATGAAAATGGAAAGAGATGCCATTTTTAATCTATTAGATCAAAAGATCCAAAATTCAATACTATGGATAAACTGTGAAAAAAGTAGACAATGTGGGACCATTTAATACAATGTGAAGGACAATGTGGGACTATTTCATACAATTAAAAATGGGTGGTTGCCCCAGAAGACCCATATCTAGTAATTTGTTCTTCAAATGTACTTAACCATGTGAAAAACAACATATATATATGAAGTTAGTCATTATGGTACTGTTTGTAACAATTAACAATAAGAATCAACATAAATGCCCATCAAGAGGTTAAATGAAGTACAATACATCCATATGGTGGCATGCTATAAAGATGCTTAAAAAGAGATTCAGGAATTTTTATTTGGATGTGTAACATTTTGATCTATGTTGTTTTGTGAACCAATTAATTTTATACTATCCCTTGCATAAAAAGAGAAGGAGACAGACTATATACTCATATATATGTAAATCTCTGGAAGGCCATGTAGCAAACTAATGAGTCATTAACTATTTGGGAAGCAGGCTTGGGAACTTAGTTGATGGGGAACAAGTTTGAAAAGCAGATGTTTTTTAGTGAATAACCCTTTATTCTTTTCATTTTGGAGTCATAGAAATATTTTACTTATTCAAAAATTCGATACATTTATTTAAAAGAAAACAGTAGAGTCTTAACTTATTCATTAGAACTAAGCACATGTGTAGGGATTCTGGCACTGAAGTTCTGACGATGTATGTTGACCTATCGGGCTTCTTCCACCTTCTAGAATCTCTGGTCTATTGCAGTTCTGAAAGATCAGGACTGCAGTGCTCAAAAGAGATATTCCAGGATTAAGGTGGCCCCTACAGGACAAACTGAGAATTTTTTGTTACTTTGTTCCCCCTGTAAAGGCAGAGGAGTTTAAGTAAGACAGATGGTTGGGGATTGGTACCCTGGGTTTCTCTCTGCTGTGACTAGAAATTAAAGTTTTCGTAATTACTGATGTAAGCTCTGCAAACAAATCCATTTTGTAAAGAGCAGACTGGGATGCCTGTGTGCTAAAGAAGAAAATATACCCTATGCTGATGTTCTCCCTGTCATTCAGACCTTGGTAACTAGGCAAAGATTCCCTAACTTCCCCAAGCTCTAGTTGACTCACTTATAAAACACAGCTACTACCATTCTTGTAAATGTGGTGCTCACTAGAGTTTTCATTTTAAAACTCAGAGAAACAATAACTCCGTGATATTAAACCCATAGGACTATCCCAGGTCCCCCAGAATCACTCGAACATGAAATGAGCTGCTAAAGACCACAACCCAACAAGACTACTTCAAACAAAGAAAAATCACCTAAGGGAAAGAACCACAATGGCCAGATAATACCACTAAGGTACTCTAAAACATAGTATGGGTGAAACTCTAGTCACCACTGTTGTGTTCCCCATTTTCTGCACCTCTGATGGAGTTCTTATCATGACATTGTTCTTTAGCAGTGAATAACTGGGGTATGGATTGAGGCTGATTAATGTCATGATTTGCTAGAAACTTCTATAATTTTTATAGCAAATATGACATGTACTACAAATTCCTGTAATTGTGAGGATTCAAGCCTAGATCGGACCTAGATTTCCCAGATTTGAAGTAATAAAGACTGGCTTGCACCCTTCCAGAGAGGGGATGATAGATTTTTAATGGTCTCTGTAGACATGAGGAACTCTTTAGATGTATATATGGGAAGAAGGATTAGTGTCTGGATGCTGGGTACTCATTGCGGTATTCATTTTCCTTTATGTTATATGACTCTAATTTTCCCCAAGGAAATCCTAACCCTAATCCCTGAACCTTCACCCCAACCCTCAATCCACAGAGTGTGGGTAAAGTTGACCCCCAGTGTGGCTCAAGAAGGGAGATGTGACTCAGACCTGGACTATCAGAACACTATAATCCTTACAATCAATAATGTAAACATAAAATTCAATCTGAGTCAATGGAGGATCTGGTTCAGTAGTTTTTGTAACCTTGCAGCTGTAAAGTTTTAAGACTGAAACTGCCAGGGGTCATCTTAGGCATGAAAGAAGCCTAAGACAGAGATGAAGTTTGGAGGGCAGAGAGAGATTAATAGTCCCAAGAAGTTCATGTCAAGTTATATGAATAATAAATTTCTTATTTTCATTTCAGTCTCTATGAGTTGGGTTTTCTAACATTTGCAAGTGAAAAAAATCTCAAGTAAATCCACTGGGCTTTCAATAAATGAAAAGATGCTTAACCTCACTGAAAACACGGTAAATAAAAATAAAACTGAACTGACATACCTGTTTTCAACTATCAGATTTGCAAATATCTGATATCTTGATAACTCATTATATTGACCAACTTTGAGGAAAGTTGGTCAATATAAAGTCACTTTCACTTTGCCGGTGAAAGTGGTATAATCATATGGCAGGGAATTTGGAAATGTTTATCCCAATTACAAATGCATTTGCCTTTTAGCTCTACAATTTCACTTCTACGACATGGAAAATGAGGAAATATTTATTCATTAAAGCACTGTCTGTAACACTAAACATACCAATCTAAATATCAACCAATAAGGGTCTGGATAAAGATGATACATCCATACAGGAATGTATGGAGCAGTAATATATATGAAGCAATAAAAAAGAATGAGGCATTTCTTTTTCTAGTAATCTGAAAACACCTTTAATATTTGTTAAGAGAAAAAATTTTAAGTGCAGATATTTGTATGAAATGTTTGTTTAAAAATGAGGGAGAGAAAAGAAGTATCTTTTCATAGCTGCTTGTATGTATATGAACATTTCAGGAATGACAGAAGAGAAACTGAGAGGACTAGCTATCTGTGGAGTGGAGCAGGGGAACATCATATTTAGAGGATAGATTCAAAGGGAGATTTTTTTTTTCACTGTATACCTTTTATTTTATTGTGTTTAAAATTTTTTTGGAGCTATATAAACTCTTTACAAATATCCTCAACATAGATTTTTTAAAAAGAAAGATTAAATAACAACAGAGTAGGTTCTGGAATTCTAAGTTATATGCGGAATGCCAGCACTGGAATATCAGCCATGTAAACTGAAGGAACAGGCTTTCTTCCATCTTCTAGAACCTTAGCTTTAAAGAGCTGTGTGTTGCGCAGCTGAAAAAAAGATATCCTGTGGCAATGGTGGCACCTACAGGACAAGTGGAGAATCTTCCGTTTGGTTTTTTTTTTTTTTTTCTTTTTTTCTGAGTTGGCTATTGGGCATGAGGGGATGGTGCAGTCACCACCGAGTTCCTGAACAAGAGTGTTTTAGTGTTTTGCTAACCTCTGTTAGATTTACTGCCATGGACAGCTGCATACACTGTCCCTATCACTTACTGTCTGCAGCTTTAGACAAAGGCACTGATACCTTCTCAAACCCATCATTTTTTCCTTTGTACAATCTGGATAATACCATCTACCTTATTGTAGTGGTGCCTACTAATATTATACATGAACTGTGGTCCTGAAGTAATACCAACGTTGTCCCCACCAGGGCCCAGGATTGCTCAATGCCTGAGGGGACCCCAGGCATTAATAGGAAGCAAGATGCTAAATAAACACAGCCCCCAGATGGGGGCCAACAAGGGAAGGGAGCTGGAAAGAGAGATAGAGGGAGGGGTAGACTAGGAGACAGAAAGAAAACAAGGCTCCAGGACGTCCTTCGGACCCTTGGATCCAGGCATACCAGAAGCTCTGAATTTATCTCTGGCTTTTCAGTTGTCAAGTCAAGAAATCCCTTTTTCTAAAGCCAGACTGAGGGTTGGGTTTTTGTTTGTTTGTTTGTTTGTTTTGGGAATTTTTTGCCCCTAATCATTTCTTTTTTTTTAAGATTTTATTTTTATTTATTTGAGAGAGAGAGACAGTGAGAGAGAGCATGAGAAGGGAGAAGGTCAGAGGGAGAAGCAGACTCCCTGTGGAGCCAGGACCTTGATCCCAGGACCTGAGCAAAAGGCAGTGGCTTAACCAACTGAGCCACCCAGGTGTCCGCCCCTAATCATTTCTCATGTTGCATAGTAAGAGTTTCCCAACCTCATTCATAATAAAGATATGAATTAAAAATGAGATAGTATTTTCTACCCATTGACAAAAAATAAAAAACTAAAACCAATCACCCACTTTGTTGGTCAAATTGGGGGGAAATGTTTTATTTTACTGGGAAGTGTGCAAATCTAACAAATCCTAAAGAAGGCAAATCAGACATGTGTGCTTAATTGCAGATACATGGATCCCTTGACCTAGCAATTATGCTTTTGTGTAGTTTGTCCCACAGACATATATCCACACATGCAAAATGAAGCATGGATGAGGTTCTTCAGTGCAGCCGTATTTGGAAATGCAAACAATGAAGACTCAACCTAAATGGTCATCATTCATAGAGAACTGATTTCATTCACATAGTGGAGAACTCTAAATCCATTAAAAGGAGTAAGGTTTTTTTTTTTTTTTTTTTAGAACTTATAATGGGAATCTCTCCATAATATAAAGCTGTGTAGAAAAAAAAAAAAAGGAACACAAAAACATGAAAAGCCAGCTGGAAATAGGATTAAAAAGAGATGAGAGAATGGAACCTGTGTTAATATTTAGTTGCATATGCATTACAACCTCTGGAAATATAGACAAAAAATGAATTACCATGGTAATGCCTATGAGGAGAAAATTGGTAGGCAAGAGACAGCAATAGAGGGAGATTTTTTTTCCAAGAAGACTTTTTCATACATTTTAATTTTTGAAACCTATAACTACATAACCTATTCAAAAATGAAATACATAAAATTTTAGAGGAAAAGAATCCTAACTTGTTCTTGAAATTATGGAAATCTAAATCCATGAGTGTGTGTGGGGAGAGGGGGGTGTCCTTAGATCGAATTTTATGTAGACTGGACTGCATCTTCTAGAATTTCTGATCCTTTTCAAGTCTCGGGAGATCAAGCTGCAGAACTAGAAACATCCTGTGGTTAGAGCGGCACCTACAGGATAAACAGAAAATTTCAACCTGTTTGCCCTCGGGGGCTGAGGAATGGGAAAGAAAGTGAGAGGAGTTTAGCAGAGTATAGGTGAGGAATGGTGATTTTCCCCATTACAGTTGCGAGCTATTGTGAATATAATTTTTACATAAACATTTTGGAAGCTTAGGCCTTAGAATTAAACGATGTTGGTTACCAGTAGCGTCTTTGTCGCTCACTACTACTCCTCAGTCGTGTGGCTTTGGGTAAAGGAATTTAGTATTTCTGAGCCAGAAGTGTAGAAGTGTACTTTTGTAACATGTAAGCTGTGCTATCTATGTTGCGGGTTAATGCTTCAGAGAGTTTTAAGAGACTTATCTTGCTAGAGAAACCCCAAATCTGGCAAAAAAAAAAAAAAACATCCTGTGATTATTCAACCCTTCTGGTAATCCTAAACCTCCTATGTCCGTTCCAATACAAAGAGAGCTGCTAAAGAGAGGCAGCCTGCAGAAAGGGCAACCTCCTCCTCCAGAATGACCAGCTCATGGGGACCGTGGAAGGTACAGGACAAGGGAGATCCTTCCAGAGAACTGACCAGAACAGCCAGGTCACATTGCCTCCAGGTCAGGGATACCTTGCTCTTCCTGTTTTGTGGGTCACAAAGTGCCATGGACCAGAGACCACTTTATGCCATTTCCTATTCTCCTCCTCGTCAAATGGATGTTTAGTTGTATTTATCCTGTTTTTTTTTTTTTCTGACCCTTCATGTGTATTACAGTTATGCTGGAAGCATAGTTTGCTGGGCTAGGAGGAGTCCCACCTGACCAAGGAGACTGTGTATCCCCCAGAAACCTTGAACTGGGGGTAATGGTTAGATAAGTCACTGTGTTTCCCTCTGAGAGGGGGATGAGGAGAGTTTCATGGCATGAACTACAGCCCTGTTACAATTATGGCATGGATGCTTTTTAAGAGACATGTATGGAGAATGCATGTATGTATGTGGACATTGTGATGTCAAAGGAATAGATTATAGCACAAATTGTGCTGTTCACCAGCCAGTGCTCACTTTTCCTTCTCCATGTAATGTCACTTTGATCTTTCACCTGACAGCCAGAATGCCCACACCTCACTCAATCCACCTAGATTGGGGATTTTGACTCTACCCTGTGACTCAGGCCTGGGAAACCAGAGCACTGAATCTCCTGTCCATTGCAAATCAACAAGAATCAGGGCAGAGACTGTTTGAAGATGGGGCCAAGATGGAAGGAAGTTGGACCAAGAGAGTGAGAAGAGGAGCCAGCAACCAGTGAGAGAGAGAGAGAGAGAGAGCATGCTAAGTAATGAGAAATCACAGGTTTTGGTGACTTTTAAACCTTTGAATTAAGGCCCACTGGAAATTCTACATCTACTTCCAGATTTTTTAAAAAGATTTTATTTATTTATTTGAGAGGGAGAGACAGCGATAGAGAGAGAGAACTTGAGTGGGGAGGAGAGGGAGAAGCAGGTTCCCTGCTGAGCTCCTGACTTGGGGCTCGATCCTGGGACCTCAGGACATGACCTGAGCTGAAGACAGACACCAACTGAGACACCCAGGCCCCCCTACTTCCAGACATTTTAGTCATGAGAAAACAAATATCTTCTTTCTTATGCCATGGAGTTAAGAGAAATCTTAACCCAACAAAGAGTATCCTGCAATCGATTTCTGAGGTTATTCCAGGCCCCCAAACCTCTATCATTTGTAGTTAAAGCGATTCTAATTCAAATGGCTCGTCAGCCAAAAAATGCTCAAACTCACTTACACTGACAAAAATAAAAAATAAAATTGAGATTTTTTTTTTTCTTTTCCAATCTCAGATTGATTGACAAAAAATTCAAAACATACTGTGCTGGCCACGCTGTGGGGAAATAGACCATTTCATACAAGGCTGGCAGGAGAATAAGCTGGTCATCCACCCTGTGAAGGGCAATTTAGAAAGACCTATAAACATTGTAAATGCATGCATGTCTCCTCAGATACTATTGGTTATTTCACACACATGTGAAATGAACTATATACAAGGCTACTTATTTTAGCACTGTTTTTAATTGCAAAGAAATCAACTTACATGTTTATCATTGGAGAGTTGAGTTGATAAATTTAGGTGCATCCACACAACAGAAATACTTTGAAGCTATAAAAGAAAGAGAGGGAGAGAAATAGGTACTGATACACAAAGATTTCCAAGACACAGTATTATGCAGAAAAATGACGATAGAGGAAAATGTTGCAGTACATATACTATCCCACAAAATAAAAGAAGATAGCTTAAAAAAAAATCTTTTCTTGTATTGACTAAAACATAGTCTAGAAGAACAAAAGAAACTAAAAATCTTGGTAACCTTTGGTGTGGACTTAGTGGAATGGAAATTTTTTTACTGTGTTCTTTTTATACTTTTCATTTGTTTTTCTGAATCACCGAAAAGCATTACCTATTCAAAAATTAAACGAATCAAAAATTGAAGATGTCCTAACTAGTCCCCAGGAGCTACAGAACAATAAAAACAGGTTATGGATCCTGTCACTGAACTGCATAAGTTGTAGTTGGCCTGTTGCTTCTTCCAGAAGTTCTGGTCCATTGCAGCCCTGAGAGATCTAGGCTGGAAAGCTGGAAATAGATGTTCTAGGATGAGGGTGACACCTGCAGGACAAAGTGAGAATTTTTCTGTTGTGTTTTTGTTTTGTTTTGTTTTTGTTTTCCTTTCATCACTTTACTTGGACTGGCAGAGAAATTTAGCAAGGCATGGAAGAGAGGCAGTGAATATGAATTTCCCACTAGAGCTGATAATATGAAAGTTTTGCTAATAATAATACAGATATAGCAATTTTTGTGTGAGGGACGCAGGGAAGCATTGTGGAATAGAAGGGTGAAGGCAGACTCCTCTTGACAAATATTGGCCTTCTCACTCCCCACTGTATGGCTTTAGACAAAGGCACTTCACGTTTCTGAGCTGTACAACCTACACATATGATATAAGGATAATGGTGCTTACCTTACAGGGTTGTCATCTCCTAACATTTTAACGTAGATTCGCAACCAGAGAAACCTTATCCCAACAAAGAGTAGCCTGCAATTGTTGGATTTCTGAGGTTATTCCAGGCCCCCAAGCCTACTCCTTCAGGAAATGAAATGCTAAACGGATGCAACCCATAGAGAAGCTCCA
>RCUC01121290.1:0-32927 GCA_003697995.1 Taxidea taxus jeffersonii
TGGCTCCATCTCTATAATTCAAAATGGACCACCTCTTTAGATCTGTAATATTTTTAACTTGGAGAGGTAGGAATTAACCCAGAAATATAGATTTAAAAATAAATATAGAATGACTTGATTAAGATATCATGTTTCACATTTCAGCAAATACTTGCTTATTTATATCCTCCTATGGGAGGCTACTATACTGGAACCGTGTTACTTAGTGAACATGTTTATATTTAAAGACTATTTCTCACTTTTTTAAACCCACTTTGCTACAAAGTAACTTCTGTCCTAATGCTAGGAATTTTACAAGCAAAACATTTTAATATTATAATATAATACTATATTATAGTATTTATACATGGTACAGATTGAACCATGTAAAACAATGATCTACATACAAATCCTATGTGATACTGGTGGGCTTAAATGCATTAAATCCATTTTAAGCAAATATTTATACCATCCCCAATTGACAACTAGGGGACTTGATGTGTTGAGAAAAGTGTAAGTAGGACAAATTACGACACTTCTACAGGTTGAAGGGAATACTTAATTATATGAAACTACATTATTAGCTAATCTTACTAATTCTAGAATAGGGAATAGGGGCATGCAGTATATCAGGGAATTAATAGATGTCTGTTAAATAAAGTTAATATATAAAAATGAAATGCTATTTTAAAGTGCCTGAAATGCCACTCAGCATAAACTTATAGAGAAGCTTTTTTTCTGTTACAGAGATACACTCTTTGAGAACTTGAATGCTTCCAAATGTTTCCAAGTCATGGGCTCAAATTTCCTCCTTCCTTCGTTTTTTCTCTTCCCCTTCCTTCCTTCCATCTACCGATCAACAAATATTTATTGAGCGTATACTATGTGCTAGGTTGGGTTGAAGGGCATATTATTTTTAAGCAATATACTCTAATACAAACTTAGAGGATATGAAACAAATAGAGTCAACTGTCAATTTAGTTATCGTTTGTCTGTAGAGATAAAATAGTTAGAGCCTTCTCCTCCTTTCTTTCCTCTTCCTCTTTCTTTTTGCACTGAAATATAGGATATTTTATCTCCACACAAAGGAATAATGTCATACTAATGTAATTCTTATACTTTTATTTTCCTGTGGTTGTAGATGGATGGAAGACTGAACATCAGGAACAGAGAGGAGGAAGTAATAGTAACAAGTTTTTTTTTTCTAATTGAAATTTAAATTACATAGAACAAGACACACAAATCTTAAGTGTTCAATTCATTAATTTTGATAATTGCATCTGTCAGGAAAACCATCATTCCAGTCAAACTACAGAACCAAACTATCTTTAAAACACACAAAAAAGTGTAAAATGCATAAGCCTTTCCAGTGTTTAAAGCCCATCTTCTTGAAAGTCTTTATACTTTGGGCTCAGCTATAAAGATTTTTTAAAAATTTATAATAAAGGCAAATTTTCTTAATTTCAGAAGGGGATCTTAAATCCCCAGTAGTTAAGAAATTAATGGCTCAATGACCTGATATAATTTTTTAAGGTCTCATGATAAATTCTATAAGTATATAACTTATGTCCTAAGGGCTGTGTCCTAAGACCTCTGAGAATCAAGATCATTTCTTGACATTTAAATGTTTGTAAACCTATTGCATACTCATAAAAAATTGCTATGCATTTGTCTTCCATAAAGATTCAGGTCTCATTTGATTAAACCCTGTTTGTTTAACACATTTTGGAGACTCATTAAAGAGGGCTTAGGGAACTAAAATAATCTTAGTAGGTCTTGAAATTATGGCATTTATAAAAAGAAATGGCAGATTTTGAATTAATGAGACACAGAATATAATTCAGAGCCTAGCTTTTTATTCTGTTTTGCACCAATAGGATCGCTTAAGGTAATAGACTTAATTGAAATGGGGTGTAAGTTTTTTTTTTTTTAAAGATTTTATTTATTTATTTGACAGAGATCACAAGTAGGCAGACAGGCAGGCAGAGAGAGAAAGGAGGAAGCAGGCTCTCCGCTGAGCAGAGAGCCCAATGCGGGATGATCCGAGGACCCTGAGATCATGACCTGAGCCGAAGGCAGAGGCTTAACCCACTGAGCCACCCAGGTGCCCTGTAAGTTGTTTTTGATAGAAGTTTTTCTTTTTTTTCTTTTTCCCACTAGAAAATGAGTTAGAAGAAAACCTCAGAGATAAACATAGACTAAGGCTTTTTTTTTTTTTAAATTTTATTGTTTCTGTAAACTATAGATAGTTATATAGTTAAAGCTTTCTGAGTGCTATAGAAGCACAACATCAGTTATCTGTTATTCTTTTGCTTGAGATAATGCAAACATTATTTATTTATTTCTTACTCCAAGAAACAAAACTTTCATACATCATGCTGTCTTATACTTTCAGCTTATTTGACTTAATGAAGAATAAAAGTACCTTAGTTTAAGATATTTGGGGCTATTATATCATCTTAATCCCCATTTCAAGGCATATATTTGAAGCCTTAGGATAATCTATAAAAATTATAGTTCATATTTAGAATAGTTTGCTTTTCTTTTTAAAATTGCAGTTTCCACTCCTTTGTCAAAAAAGACCATACTTTTAGCTCCTCTAGGATTTCCCCTTAACATCCCGTTAAAAGTGTTACACAAAAATAAGATGTGAGTGAATAACTTGAGAAAGAGTGAAATTCAGCATTTCCTTACTGTATGCCTTCTTCAGATCTTTGCTGGTTGCTGGTCTATTATGTACCTTCAAGAGATGAGGATCTTGGGCAGTTTTTTCTCAAATATTTCATTATTGAATTTTCTTTTCTTGGAATTCTTATTAACATTTGGAGAAACTCTATCACATTAAATTCCATTAAGGAAACTGTAACAATAGCAAGATTTCACTTCTTTGGATGGCTGCATAGTATTCTATTGTATATATATATATATATATATATATATATATATATATACCAGATCTTCTTTTGCAACAACGTGGATGGAACTAGACGGTATTATGCTGAATGAATTAAGTCAATCAGAGAAAGACAATTATCATATGACCTCTCTGATATGAGGAATTTGAGAGGCAGCGTGGAGAGTTTGGGGGGGTAGGGAAGGAAAAAATTAAACAAGATGGGATTGGGAGGGACACAAACCATAAAAGACTCTTAATCTCACAAAACAAACTGTGAGGGTTTCTGGGAGTGGAGGGTGTGGAGATGGTGGTTGGTTATGGACATTGGGGAGGGTATGTGATATGGTGAGTGCTGTAAAGTGTGTAAGCCTGGTGATTCACAGACTTGTACCCCTGGGGCAAATAATACATTATTTGTATTATGGACCCCTGGACCAAGATCATGAATTCTTAAACGCCTTAACAAAAAAAATACCAAGGGCCCCCGATTCCTAAGCCAAGGAGCAAACCCTAACAGGGAACTTAAGAACCTTCTATGTCTTGGCATGGCATAGGTGTAAAGCATTTTAAACTAAATGTTAATAAAATTTTCAACACATTCACCTCCAAAAAAATAAATGTAATAATTAATAATAATTAATAATAAAAAACTGTAACAGTGTATCAATAGGAATTTTAAAATCAGTTATTTCTACCCACTCCTAATGATTAGTCTCCAAGTATAAACAATATATCCCTTCACACATACATATAATTTGGGAAAATATAATCTTACTTCTTAATTAAATGTTTCTAAAACATGGCACTGGTTCATTTTTTAAACATGAATAATATGCACAGATTCTCTTAGCTTTTGTGTCTGAATGTAGTTTGGCAAAGGGTTAATATTGAGTATTAAATATATGTTTTAAAAATCTCAATTAAAAAAATTAAATGACCAATTGAGGGACATATTGGCAAAACATATTATAAGCAAAGAGAAAAAATCACTATTGTATATGTAGCTTTTAAAATCAGTAAGTAAAGTTGTTTAAAATCATTTAAAATCATTTAAAAGTAAACAAAAGATGTGGAGCAGAAGTTGATAAAAAAGGAAATACAAATTACTCATAGATATTCAGTTAAAGAAAGATTAAAATAAATTAAAAATTTTAAACTATCATGTTGGCAAAAGGTAAATTTTAACATGATGTTGTGAAAGCATTTTTTAAAATATTTTATTTATTTATTTATTTGACAGACAGAGATCACAAGCAGGCAGAGAGGCAGGCAGAGAGAGAGAGAGGAGGAAGCAGACTTCCCGTGAGCAGAGAGCCCGATGCGGGGCTCGATCCCAGGACTCTGGGATCATGACCCGAGCCAAAGGCAGAGGCTTTAACCCACTGAGCCACCCAGGCGCCCCGTGAAAGCATTTTTGATGTAAAAATTTGAGAAGATCATTTTGCAATATCTGTCAAAATTTTATTTTTTTCTAAGATTTTTTTTTTCAGTAATCTCTACACCCAACATGGGGCTTGAATCTATAACCCTGAGATTAAGAGTTGCACACTCTAGCAACTGAGCCAGACACCCCATATCTATCAAAAATTTAAATGCACAACTCCTTTGAATAGGAATTCCTTAACTAAAGATATACTCCTAGAACAATTTGTCTGACACATTTAGTACATATTGTTGATAATAGCAAGCATGCAAATAACCAAGACAATCTAAACAAACGAACAAACAAAACCTTAAATGTACGGCAAGAGATGACTGGAAAAATAAATTATGGTGCATCTATACAAAAGACTAAATGCACAGAAGGATAATGGTCTATTTAAGTTGTTATAAAAAAATTGAAATCATATCTTTGGTCTATTAAAAAAGGAAGAGCTGACTTTCTATACTCGTGTATGAATATTTACACAAATACATAAGCATATATATGAATTTACATATGCATGCACAAGCACATATGTAAGAAACATATATCCATCTCTATATGGGTACATATATACATATACATATATGCCTGCATACATACACACATATATATACACTTTTATGTATTTGCTTTAATATGCACAAAATTTATGAGAAAATACATAAACTTCTACGAAATGAGTATGGTTACATTCCAGTGAAGAAACATCCTCTTTATATATCTGTATTGCTTATAATTTAATTATTTATTTTTTTGATTTCTAGTACATTGGTTTATTTGCAAGGCATTCTGTGACTTCACCATATTATCAAAATTTTTAAAGGAATACCAGAATACCTGAATGTACCCAACCTTATCTGTATTACTTATAATTTTAAAATATAAATATGTGCTATTATATCATAAAAAATACAAAGCACATAAATAATAAGGTCAAATACCTTGAATGTGATATCTAAGATAAGGAAGTTTATAGAACCTTTCCACAGCAAACCACATAAAAACAGATGTCATGATTTCATAATATTGGATGAAAACTGAAGGGTTAAAAAAATTTAAAAAAAAGAATAATTAGTCAAAAGAGTGTTCTTACTGCGAGTTGAAATACACTATGAGCTAATCTCATTATATAAGATAAATCATCTGAACCTTCCCCAAAGCTAAATGATCCATTTACAAGACTAAATGCAGCATTTAATGAGAAAGGTTCACTTATTTTCTTATGTGAAAATCATTTTTTATTTTATTTTATATAATGATTTATTTTAAGCCATAACTGCCATTAAAACTGATATAGAAATTATATTCATATTAGGCTACATATACCTACACATCTCTTATTACTAAGATCTTTGATTTAAATCACTTTTAGACTCTGTTAATCTATCCACACACACATACGCACACCATAACCTACCTATCCTATCATTCGCAAAAAGGTGAAAATTTTGCTCTTCCATTTATCTTCCAAACCCTGGGTATTTTTTTTCTTTTTCTTTTTCTTTCTCCTTTGACTTCTACTTTTTTTTTTTTTTAACCAAACTAATAGTAAACACAGACAGGTAATTTTCTTTCATCTGCTCAAAAGACTGTGCTTCACTTAAAATAAGGACGTATACTCATTTAAATCTAGTAACTGCTATCTTAATTTATAATTAATTCTCATCCTAATTTCTTTTTTTATAAATTACTTAAGGGAAAACCTAAATAAGATAGTAAACCTTCTGATAAGAAACCTTCGAAAGAATTCTAATAAGGTGAAAATGGTCAAGAGTTTGCTTTACTTTTCTGATAAATATTTCACTTTTCATATTGTTGCATTAACCTAATTGACTATTTTACATAGTCTTAAGCCAAAATACTTATGCTTACTGTTATCTCCATTTCTTTGGTACTTTCAGAAAAAAATCTGCCTCCCAGAAGAAAACAGAAGATGAAAGAATACTATGTAAAATGTCAGTAGGCTTCTTCTTTAATATTAAAACAAACAAACAAAGAAACAAAAAAGTTATAGCCAAAGAAAATAGTTTGGGAAATATATATTTTACATTTCCTATTTATAATTTAAATTCTTAATTTTAAGATTTATATAAATAAAATACTTTCCTCCAGAGTTGAAACAACAGGAACTTTTGGGGGTGGGGGCAAAGAGAGAAAGAGAATCTCAAGCAGACTCCCTCCTTGAGCACAGAGAGCTGCAGGGGGTGGGGGGGGGCTTGATCTCAGGACCCTGAGATCACAACTTGAGTCAAAATCAAGAGCAAGACACTGAATAGACTGATCCACCCAGGTGCCCTGAAACAACAGAAACTTTTTAAAAAACTTTTTGTTTGTTTGCCTATTATAAAAATATATATATATGTTTCCTAATCCTTTTTTATTTTATAAATAGCTATCAAAGTGAATCTGAGTCCTTTCATATATACTTTTTTACATATACTTTATTATTATTATTACTATTAGTTTATATACTTTTAAAAAATTAAATATATATCTTCTTCACAATAGGGATATATTGTTAAATAATCCTATTAACATCCATGATGTTTTATAGTCTTTAAATTTGAATTCAAATTCTCTTTTAAGATATTAATGCTTCCATTGTCTCATAAAGTAGATTTATACAATGATCTGTAAATTATCCTACATGGCTATTATTCAAAATTCATACAAACATTATAAGAAACCTTTAAAAGAATGTTTTAGTTATTGTCACAACTAAATGTTATTCTTCAGAATCTCATGCATTTATGTATAAAATTTAAAAAATACAAAAGACTACAAAAATACCCCAAACATTAATTATTAATGGACCTGTATTCAATGACAGGATTATTAATGATTTATTTGTTTTAAACTTTTTATTATAAAAATACAAACAATATAAATATGTTGTATAATGAAAAAAAAGTTATCACAAATCTTAGGTTGTATAAGATTTTCCATGAATATAAAAAGTTGGCTGCCACATGGCTTCACATTTACTTTGGTATTTCTTAATAAATACAATTCCATTTTAAACCCCTATTCAGCAGTTAAACTGCTGAATATGATCAGATCAGCAAAGTTATATAAAACTTAAATTCTTCACCATTTATTAGTTTTCTTTTTTGCAGTGAAGAGGATCTATTTGCTACAATGGCATATGCATGAAGACATTTAATGATCCTAAGATTTAACAATGTTGTTATTATATTTAGGCAAACAGAATGATTTCTTTGCACTTTTCATTGATTTTTTAAGATTTTATTTTATGTCCAATAAGATTAAAATAAAACTTATCTGTTAGGTTTGGAAAAGAAAATGTCATGGGGATATTAGAGCAGAACATCCTGGGTAATGTCATATTAAATGTAATTAATATTTAATAGTTTAAGCTACTTAATAATATGGTTGTAAATTCATCAAGCAATATACCTAAGGTAAGGGCTATTTTCTTCCCCATTTTACAAAGTGTGAACTGTAGCACAAAGAAGTCAAATATCCGGTTCAATATTACACAACTAGTAAGTGGCAGAATAGAGTCTGAATGCCAACAATCTGGATCCAGGATTCATGCTCCTCACTACATACATATGCTATTTATACTACCCTTTAATATCTCTCTTGAAATAATGACCAAATTTTGGATCTTATTTAAAAAAAAAAGAAAGAGAGATAACCTGGAGCTGATAAAAGGAAAGGTAGGTAAAGGGAATGGGACCATGTGAGAGAATTAACTCAGGCTTTGAGCTGATACTCCTGGCCACCAGGGAGGAGGTGGCAAATGGTTAATTAAGAGACATCTATGCCAATGTTCCTTAAATTGGAAAACTTCCAGGTGCCAAGAATATGTTATTGGATGCTAGTCCGAGAAACCCAAACTGACAGGTTACAAAAGCACTTATTCATTACTTGGTGTCAACGCAGAAGCAAAGATAGGTAATAAAAATGCACGGAGGTTGTTGTTTTTAAGACTGTGATATGGTTCTTCAAATACGTGTGCATATGGATGTGTGTATTCACACTGAAATAATTTAAAAGTAAAATCTCATGGGGGTTGTAGATCCTTAAGAATACACATTGGAACTCAGTCTGGAAAACACTGATCAGTATAAAGATTTCATGATGGACACTACAGGGTTCTCTCCACATTTTTGGGGATTACTAAATACACACTTAACTCCTTCTTAAGGTGGATAACTCACATACTGTGAAAAAAAAAAAAGCAAAATTAAACATGCATTTTGCTGCTTTGGAGTAGAAACTTAAGGGAAGTTGGTTTAGATTTTCCACTGTTTGTGCAAGTTTTTATAGAGTTGGAGTCTGTCCATCCTTCCCCTGGGCTTCTTTATGCCAATGCTCTCTTACAATTCACTAAGATTTTTAACTTTCCATTAATATTATGCCACTGGTAAACACAGCAGAGGAAAACAAAGAATAGTAAGAAAGACGGGGACTTAATCCAACAAAAAAAAGGAAAGTCTGGGAAATCTTAACTTACTTTCTTTTTAGGCCTGTAGTGAAATTAGATTTTCATTAGTCAGTTTTGGTTGTCTATTGTTACAACCTGATGAGTTGTACTATTTTATATTCATGGTTGTCCCCAAGCTTTAGAGATTGTTCTTAAAATGGAATTGATCTGTTGTTGGGCAAACCACAGCTCAACCACTAACTAAACTGGCGATGGATGAATAATGACTTGAAATAAATAACACTTCCACTTTAATACAGCATCAACATTTTCTCTCGCCACAGAACCAAACAAGATGACATTAGCTATTTTCATTTTGCTTTCTGTTTCAACTCAGGATGAAGAAATAATGAACAATGATACCACTATAGTGAAAGCTAAAGGCAAATTTAGAATAAAGTGTCTTATAGATGACTGAGCATATAACTAGTCCCTGAGTAACTGAAACTTTTCTATAGTTTTTTTTCTTACAAAACACATTGATATCTTAAAATCAAAATGAATTATTCTTAATAAACTGGTTAAATGTTTAGTAGCCCCAACATATTGCTTAATAATTTTATCAGTCTTTCCTTAAGAAAAAATAATTTATAATGAACAGTAAAAGACTATAGGATATTTCATATAATAAAATTCTGTTGGTGTTCTCTCCTTGTTATGTCATTGGATTCTAATCTCCAAAGAAGCCCTATCCCATACAATTTCTATAATTCATTTGTTACCTGATAATTAAGGATATGTTCCACAAAACTATTAAGGGACTAAAATAAGCAAAAATGGCTCATATCTTATGTTTGGGCCCATAAAGTATGTAAAGTATGTGCCATTTTCTAATAGGCTCTTTGGGTTTTGGTCTTAATTTGTATATAAAGTAAATATTATATATTTTTTACTAGATGGAGTTTGTGTCATGGATTTTCAGCAGTAAGCATGGAAAACCCTCTTTGATTGGTATTTACTATGCTGATAATGTAAATTTTGAGGCATAGACATTACACAACAGGAAATCTCAGAGAGTACCAAGTGCTCTTCATTTTGAAGTCCCTTAGCATTTTGATAGAATAATTTCCTTTACCAAGATAAAGCTTTCCTCATTTAGGTTTAAAATCTCTTTCACACTAAATGTACCATGTACCAAGCTTGCGGCTTTAGATGAAAAATGCTGTTTTAATTGATGATCTTGAAATGCTCTGGGTCAGACCCTGATTAGGGATATATATTTTGTGGAAGAATTCATGGCTTTTCTCGGTAAATTAAAGCCATAGGATGTACTGAGCTAAGATTAACAAACAAACAAACAACAAAAAAAATCTCATGGGGGTTTTTCATCTTTCTCATAAAGGATGGCTTTTATTTTTCTAATGATTGAAATTTAGATGTTCTGTTTTCCAATCATGCTTTATTACAAAAAAGAAAATAAAATAAAAGTGCAAATATTCATTACTCTCTCCATTTTATTAACCAAATTTTTTTTTTCAAAAGATGACATTTTGCTGCATATTAAAAACAAAAAGCCTATTAACTGGAGAAAATAAAAGTCTGGAAATAATAGAGATCAAAACAATTTTTAATCATTTTATATTAAAGCAATATAACCATTGAAATCCTTAGTTAAAAGGATTATATATCCTTTTATATAATATATATTATATATATAATATATATATAATCCTTCACTATAGTGAAGGATTAATATTTTTTATTCTTCCTTTCAAGTAGTTAATGAAACCTAGAATCTTTAGTTCTTAAGTGAGGGATAGAGGAGAGAAAAGAAAAATACAAGCGAATGTTCACATTTAATACTCTTTTTCTTATAAAACTTTTCTTGATTATAGCATCACTAAAAGCCAAGTTTTCATGTTTCAGTGAATTTTATACTTAAGTATAGGGTAGACTGAAAATTGAATATCTGTTTATTTTTTTAAAAAGCCCTCAACTACATACATGAACTTAATTAGATTAATTAATCTAATTAATTATTAGATCAATTAATTAAAATAATTAAATAATTTAATTTAATTAAATAATTAAACTAATTAATTATTAGATCTTAATTTAAGATCTAAGACTATTTCATTTTTCCAGAAGAAAAGAGATTCATTCAATCTAAATAGTTAACAATTTTTATGGACAAAATAATTGTTAAGTAGTTTGTGTGATAACATTTATATCTTTGGTTTTGCAAAATAACTTCAAAAACCTTCATGGAAAGCACAATATTGCATTTGAAATGTAGTGGTAATTTTTCAAAGACATAAGATACTTAGAGAATTTAGTTTTTTTTTTTTTTATTTAAAGTGTTTTGACAAAGTTTCCAAATTTAATAATTTATAATTTCCAGTCTTTATCTTACAGTTAGGTATTTCCAGACAAATTTTCCTTTGTATAATTTCCTTTCTTCTGTGCAACTACTCCACAAAGTGACATAAGCATTGCAGAAGACAGAATCACTCTTTAAAAGGTAGCTGAAACTACTCATGGAACTCAATTTTTTAAAGAAACTGACCAAATTTCAAACCTAATAATGTGATAACTTACTCTAAAAATAAATGAGCTAGATATGACTAAAGTCATTTAATTATAATAACACACTTAACTTGGCATCTAATGTAGCTTGCATTGGTCTTCATTTCTCTTTTCTTTTCCTCTCTCTAAGCCAGTTTCTTTCTAGAATCTTCTGCTAATTTTCTGTCTCCTGTTTTGTCTCCTCTTCCTCCTCATTTTTCACTTGGTGAAATACCAACGTAATTTTACGTAATACCTGAGACACCTCTACATTCCACAACATTGAAAGATTCTAAGCTAGACTCCCACTTCCAACTGCCCAGATGGGAATTAGACAGAAAGGCAGTGCTTACTACTTACTATGGTAAGTCAGTGCATGAATTTTAGAGTCCAACTATAAAAGTTTAAGTCCCAGTCCTGACACTGTAGGAACTTCTCTATATTTCTCTTAGTAATGGTATTCTCTTGGTAATGGTAGCTCCCTTAAAAGGCTGTTACAAGAATTGGATGAAATGGTTCACATAAAGCACCTACAATAGTGCACTGTGCACTCCAGAAGTGTTACTGATCCATGTTACTGAATCACGGGGTTAATGAAGGCCATAGTGTTTAACTTCCCTACTGCTTAGGACACTAGGAAGCTTTCCCTATTTCCAAAGTTAATGTCCACTCCAAGTTTTGATACATCAAAATTTCTTTCTTTTATATATATATTTTTTTCTCAAAGTTCCTTTCCCTGAACATTCCAGGATGCTTCAGCTCACTCATCTTTCAAACATACAAAAGAGTAAAAATATCAATACAAACACACAATTGTATGTATGCACACACAAATTCCACAGGGGAATTTATTTATTTATTTAGTATTTACTTATTTACTTACTTACTTATTTGAGAGAGAGACAATGCACAAGCAAGGAGGAGCAGAGGGAGAAGGAGAGAGAATTTTAAGCAGCTCCATGCTCAGTGTGGAGCCTCATGTGGGGCTTGATCTTGAGACCCAGAGATCATGACCTGAGCTGAAATCAAGAGTTTGATTTTTAACCAGCTGAGTTATTGAGGTGCCCCCCAAATTTCTTAAATCTTTTCAGGTAATACCCTATCTCTTTCTTCCTCTTCAATATGAAAACACCTCAAAGTTTAGCCTATACTTGTTGTTTCTATGTCTTATCTCCTATTGGAATCTACCCTCAATCAATCCATTCTTTTGAAATCATTATTTTTTTGTGATATTATTCCCTCCAATAAGAAACCCGATAACTTCTCATGTTTTAATTCTTCCTCTATAGAATTTGACAAGCCTATGCATGTTGAAAATCCTTTCATTTGATATTCTGCAATGACCATATAGTGTAGGTGAAAGAACTTGGGTTTAGGAGTCAAACAAAACTGTGAGTCAACTTAGTTGTTTGGTGTTTTGTTTTTGTTTTTTGTTTTTGTCTGTTTGTTTGTTTGAATCTGCTTAGTTTTAATGATGGCTTCTTTACTGCACAGTAGGATTCACAATATATAACTCATGGATTGCATATGAAGATTATATGCAATATATATTAAATAGCATATGTAAATCCCCAGAGAAGATCCCCCTATTCCTGATTTACACTCTTCCTATGTGTTGGGCCCTTTTCTAAGTAATTAACTTGTATAAAATCATTTGATGTTCATCACTATCTTATGAGATAGGTTGCTATTTTTATTTTATATTATTATTTTATTTATATTATTTATATTATTTTATTATATTATACATGTGGAAAATTTTTATAAAGGGGTAAATAACCCAACCAAAATCCTAGTTACTGGTACTACCAGATTTGTGCCCATGTGGCCTAACTCTAGTATCTCTGTTGTTAATCCCTAAGCTGTTTTGTAGCTCCCCCATTGCTTTGACATCTGGAATACTGCTTTCTCAAGATTGTTCCCCTTATTTCCTTTTCATCCCTCTGGATCTACTAGTCTACCGCAGGGATACAGCTTGGTTCACTACCAGTGGGTCTTATTCTTCTAGTGGTTTCAAATACCTTTGAGAATCTGAAACTAAAGCTGGAAATCCTGTTTTCTGAATAAGGTACATATATCCATACACATGGTTTTGCACATGTGTTAAAGAGATTAACCTACCTCATGAAACCTCTCTGTTAAGACTCCAACACTCAGCAGTGAACAAATCCTGTTGGGATTATATTCTGATTATCCCTTGAAGTTTCTTCCTCCTCTCCATCACTCCACCATTGCTTATCATTTCTTTTCCAGTGAAATGACTCTAGTCTGGTGATTAACAGCTTTGTAGTTAAACATATATGGGTTAGCCTTTTGGCTACACCATTTAATTAGCTGTGTGTGCTTGAATAATATATATATTTGCATATATATAAACATAATATAATAACATATAACATAAATATAACATGATAATGGTATTATATATATTAACAGCTTTGTAGTTAAACATATATGGGTTAGACTTTTGGCTACATCATTAAATTAGCTGTGTGTGCTTGAGTAATATATATATGTATACATATATATATATATATACATATATATATATAATATGCATATATTCACCTACAGCAAAATAAGTTAGGATAATGATGGAAACACTATTGCAATGTATGTGTGTGTGTGTGTGTGTGTGTGTGTGTGTGTGTGACAGTACATATTAATGTATTAAAATACCAAGTAATCCATTAGTCCTTGAAAAATGCTTAATTATATTGACTAAGAATTTCTCAATTGTGTTTGACCACAGATTATTTTTCACAAAAAACTCATTAAAATTATACTGGCTATCACATAAACTCTCCCTTACAAATCTCCCAGCACATTCTCTATATTGTCTAGGATTGACCTTTCTAAAACACAAGTTTCTTACATGACTACTATGACTCACATTCTCTGTGGAGCCTATATAACCTTGATGTAATATTTATTCATACAATGGCCTCTAACTACCACCCTGCTTCTTTAAAGTCTAGCTCCTGCTCCAGAAAGCTATTTGTTTTTCTCTTCAAATAACTTTGTGTTATTTGTATTATTATTTGCACACATTTCCTTATGCTTAGAATGCCTACTTTCCTTTGGCACTCAGAAAACCCATAGCTCCACATGGCTTTCAACTGATATGTAAGCAGAATTAACTTATCCCCCTTTTTTATACAAAGGGCCCCAAATTTTACTTAGGCATATTTCTATTATGATATACATTGCTCTAAAATTAGTTACACTGAATCTAGTATCTTCCATAGAATTTGATCTTCTGGAATAGAGCTGTCAATATTTGCCAATATTTCATCATCTTTTTACCCTCCTACTTCGTCCCCTTAGTCCCACCATATGCTTTATAACATCCTGGCTCAGAATTACACCTCAAATAATGTTCATTAAGGTACATGGATCCATGTATTTATCTCCTACTTTTAAATACTGAAAGTAGGTAAGGTACATATTTATGACTTAAAAAATTAAGAATTAATAAGAACATCTAGTAATGTTTTGGTGACAATACAGTTTTAATAGGTAGGATATACAGCATACCCAACCTATTAGACAGCCACAAAGTATGAATTCATAATGATAGTAAAGGAAAAACATACATACATAATATATACTAGAAAAGCATTGACAGAAGACAATAAAGCCTCTAATACAGAAATGAAATCTTCAATATGTGTAGGTATATACATGCATTTAATGTATTATATATGTATATATACACACACACCTATATATACATGCCCACATGGCAAGTTAAACCCTTATATTTTTTAGCAACCTTTGCTTAAAATATCAAATACGAGCAACATATGGATGATATATCCTGACTTATTTTAAATCTTTTAACTTACTGAGAAGTTCAGTGAGTGGAATATTAACTAAATATGTAGCCATCCTGTGTTTACATAGTATTAGCATATGGTGCCAATAAACATAAAGTTATCCACAATAAATACAGATTTTTTAAAAAAACTCAACAAACAAAAGAAGGCTTTAAAACTCTTCTCGTGATCATCTGTACCTTCCTTCAAAACCGTCTGCCTACTTCCTAGAATCCTTTTCGTTATACCAACTTCCTCCGCCAGTGTGAAAGGAGATCTGATGTCACACTGGGGTTAAAAGGAAAGTGGATGTTTTTCTCTAATCACTACTATAGGTTTTCTTTGAGGAGGTCAAGGCAGTTTACAAATGTTTCTATCATGTACATAGTAATCCTCATCTCAATCCTGCCAGGTAAGCAACTTGTATAAAACTTCTCATTTGAATTTCAGGAAAGCTGTCAGAATATTAAATTAAAGGTGCTATCTTCACTTAGAGCTTCTATATGATTATTTTAATTTCATGCTCAATGACACTGTGATGCATATTTTTGATTTATATACACATATATCTTGTTATATATACATACTATATACATATACATATGTATAACCACATATGCACCCAAACATATGTATAGTCTGGCTCAGCTGTATCTTTTTCATGTCTTCAGAGTGAGTTTCTGTTTCTTCATAGTAAAAATAATTTTGGGTAACTAAATGAAAGGATCCAGCTATTTCATGGCAATTTTATCCCATTCTTATACCTTAGGGTAACTAGTCTTTTTAGATATTTCAAAAACGGGGTTTTGGTTTTTTTTTACATCACTACTGTATTCCCTGCTTTTAAAAAATAATAATATTTTGTTTCCCAATACCTCAGTCATCTTGCTTTACTTAGTTAATCTGAAACAGAGACAATTCCAAATTCAAGCCCTGGATAATACAGGTCATGGCTCATGATATGACAATAATCTACCAGCACCAATCAGATGTATGATAGATTTGAACCAGGTTGTCCTAGGCCTAAATAGGCTAATAATGTTTTTAAAATATTTTCATTGATGTGTTACTTTAATGTGGATAATCATAATATAAACAAAGAGAAATCTTAGGTATATACTAGAGGGGTGATGCTAAGCAGTATGTGTATGTGTACGGGTGTGTATGTGAATCTATAGTTTTGACTAAAAACACACTCCCACTCTTCCAGGTTTAAAAGAGAACAGAAAAAAGGCAAAGAGAGAAATGCGAAAGTAAGTGGTAAGTAGTATTTCAATTGGTTTACTTTCATCTGAAAAGTAATGAGTAGAATTAAGAGTAGTGATAAAAGTTGCAGTAGGGAACTGTTCCTCCCCAGGCTCTTAGCCTGAGTACACTTACATGTTCAACTCTCATTGCAGCAACATAGTTCAACATGAAGAAATTTTAGAGTTTTATAAAGTTTCTATTTCAGTACCGGCCCTCAGGCCTGTGGCTCGGATCTCATTTAGGGAGGTGTTAAGGGAAACTACTTTAGTATTATTCATAAGCTACAGAAGGCACCCACTCCCATAACAACACTGAAGGTAGGAGATCTAAGAAACCAAAATGATAAAACAAGCGAGAATTCCAGAGCTGCTCTTTCTGTTGAATAGCACCATGTGTCCAGACACACAAACACCTTAGAATTAACTTCAGGTAAAACAAAGTCAACCATTTCCCAGTCCCTAAACTACTTAATCTCATTCCATTTTCTTGTTTGGAAATTAATACATCCTATGTGTGCCTCGTGACACCTAAATAAAAGTTGTAAAGTATATTGAAAAGTATGTATAATAAATGAATGACATTAGTGAAACTTTAAGTGCCAACTCCACCCCTCCCCAAAATAGTATACATATGTGTGTATATGCAAATGTATGTGTATACAAATATTTAAAAGAAAAAGCATTCTGAGAGTCAACAGTTTAATATTTAAAAGAAAAAAGCGTTCTGAGAGGTAGAATAAAACTGGATCATATATTCATCTACCATATACTCTCTAATACCTGATGGGAAAATTTTTAAATAATTAATAATAAAAAAGTACCTTATTACAAAAAAAAAATAAAGTGGATAACTTCCCACCATAAATACCAAAAGTGGCAGCTAGTGGTTTGGTTTTCCTGTCCCCCAAAATAATGTGGATAGGACATTGGTTAACAGAATCCTGATAATTCTTACTGATATCTTCTAAACCAGAATGAAGGAGTCCAGACAGATAAACAAGGAACCCCAGAGAAAACTCAAGGTAAAATCTTTGAAAAGAGGTATCTTCAAAAAGCTGGAGAACCTCAGAGATTTCCAGGGCACCACGTTGAATTACGGGAATGACTGCAAAGGCTTTAAGCATCCTACCACAAGAATAAATTCTTAAAAAAAAAAAAAAATTAACAGCATATCTGAAGGCAGAGCAGTGTACATAACTTCTAGAAATAGTTGTAAATAGAAGCACAGAAATCAAGCTCTCCAACTCTAGATGATAAGAAAAAGAAGAAGAAGGAGGAGGAGGAGGGGAAGGGGGAGGAGGGGAACTGAATCAGAAACTGGGATTTCTGCCTCACGAAGAATGAAATAACAGCACAATTTTATAAATATCACATATTAATAAGATAGACTTTACTCCAGGAAAAGTCTTTTGGTTCTATCTAGGTTTGGCTTTGTGTGTTCATTACAAGTCAATGACTATGCTCTCCTTACTGATAATGCGGTCCCTGGTGTTGGGTGAGAATCCTTTTGTCTACCCTATAAGCAGACCCTGATTATTTTTTCTCCCTTTACAGAGCAGCTTTGTCTCCAGCTTTGTCTCCAGCTAGGATGATAATAGTCCATTAAGATATCATCCTGCTTAATGTACATTTTTGCTTTCTCCTGGAGTAGGAAGGGTAGGTCACCTAGTGTACTCAATAAATTCTTCCAGTTCACTCAGCTCCACACAGCTATTCACTTATTCACCTGTTGCCATTCTACTAAATGTAGTAGAATAAGTTAAAAAAAATTCTGTTTTTATGCCACCAAATTGCAGAAGTACTTGATGAAGGAAATGAAATTATCTGATTTGACTTAGTGATATATTCCCAACAACTCAACCTAAAATAAACAGGAGGAACATTTCTCCATAGACCTAGTATTTTGTGAAGACAGCATATGGTGATCAGAGAACATTAGGAAAGCCATTAACAAGGCCCATGAACCACTTTACAAAATATTTTTGAAATGAAAATTAATGGGTAGTCTTTTCTGAGAGCTCTTTCATAGTTGAATGCAGCTGGATGAGATTCATTTGCAGAGAGAAATTTTGTTTATATTGCTTTTGACTTCATTAAGCAAAAATATTGAAAAACAACTAGCTATAGCTGATGCAAAGGAAACAAAAGCAGAAATTATTATACACTGTTTTAAAATGCATTTGGAAGTAGATGGTTTACATGAAATATCATCTCACTGTTGCCATGATCACCGAAACACCCAAACAACAAAAACAAAACCAGAACCCGCCCCCTCAACAAAACCACACACTCATACACACATAATTTGCAGGAATAGTTTCAAAAAATCTATTCATTTTCAGGAAGTAGGGAAAGAATGAAGGGAGGGAGGGAGGAAGGAAGGGAGGAAGGGGAAAGAGATTTCAAAAGGAAAAAAATTGGCTTATTCCAAATAGAATAGAAATTGAACCAAGGGTATTTTAAAAGGCTGCTACTTCATTTGCAAAGGCATATTTATATTTCTGTACATTTTAATCAACAAACAGCACACTTGTAAATACAGTGTGTCATTTCTGGCCCAGAATTTCAACAAATTTGTATATTCTCAATACAATTTTCATTATTTTGGGATAAAATTCCTTCCTAGATTCTAGGCATACTCATTTTTTGTTACTTTTGAAAAGTTTTTCAGAGATTAGCTGTAATAGAAACCATGACTGTATATATGTTATCTTTCCTAGAAAATTTTGAGTTCTTTAAGAGAAAGGGTTAAGCTTTTATGAAGTGCTTATTAGTCCATCCCCCTCCCCTTTTTTAGGGTACTAATTAAGTGTTAAATGATATCCTTTGATTCACCTCTATCTTTGTGAAAATTAATGATATCTTTTCCATTTTTCTCTTCTTTATCCTCCATTTGTTTGAAGTTGCAAAATTCCTACCTTGCAGGAGCATAACATATTTACATAATACTATTCTCTCCCTTTTCACACCTTTTAGTCTTACATCTACAATTAAATATATTCAGTGTTCACTGTCAAGCTTTTTGTCAAACTTCATCTAATAAAAACTAAGTTGGATAAAGCCCATCATCTAGTGAATACAGTATTCTCTAAGCTCTTTCAAGTTTAAAACTTGTTTTTTTTTTAATTTTTTTTTTGTATTTATTTGTTTGATAGACAGAGATCACAAGTAGGCAGAGAAGCAGGCAGAGAGAGAGGAGGAAGCAGGCTATCTGCAGAGCAGAGAGCCTGATGCGGGTCTCGATCCCGAGACCCTGGGATCATGACCCGAGCCGAAGGCAGCGGCTTTAACCCACTGAGCCACCCAGGCGCCCCAAAACTTGTTTTTTTTTAAAGACTTTGACACCTGAAAGACAGCTTGGCTCACATAGCCTTTCTTTGTGTTTTTAAAAATAGGTTTCCATCAATTGTTTTGTTTTGAATATTGCTGTGGAGAAGTTTGATGATAACCTGATTGTGTTTCCTTTGGAACTAACTTGATATTTTTGCCTGGAAACCCAGACGACTTTTAGAAAAATAATGCATAAGGGCTAAAAATTATTCTAGGGTATATTTAAAGGTTAATGAAATGTGCCCTTCCAATATACAACTGAATAATTTTCCCGTTTGGTTGTTTTGGTTTCTCCTTCAAGGACTCCAATTTTAAGAATTTCAATCCTCTTACATAGCCATGTTCATTAATTTTTTCTGTTTCTTTCTAGATCTTTATTTTTATTATTATTCGGATTTTTAATTCCTCTCCACACATTCTCTATCAATGTCACTTATAAAAAAACACTCATGAGGGGCACCTGGGTGGCTCAGTGGTTTAAGCTGCGGCCTTCGGCTCAGGTCATGATCCCAGGGTCGTGGGATCGAGCCCTGCATCGGGCTCTCTACTCTGCGGACAGCCCGCTTCCTCCTCTCTCTCTGCCTCTCTGCCTACTTGTGATTTCTGTCTATCAAATAAATAAATAAAATCTTTAAAAAAAAAAAAAAAACACTCATGAGAATCTTTTCTTCCTTCAGTACCTTTCTGTGTAACCTTTATTGCTGAGGTATCTTTTTTTCTCCTCTCTCTCTTCCTTCTTTTCTGACCTACTCAGTTCTGATTTCACACCTTTCTCTTTTGTCCATTTCTATTTTTAGTTCCACTGACTCAAAATATATTCATTTTCATATCTACAAGTGATTTCTAAAAAAATATATTTAATTAAGTTTGGAGTGTTTTGTTTCAATTTTCCTCTGTTTACTGGTTGTTTTGTGTGTATGTGGGAAGGTGGGGGGAGAATTTTCATCAATTAAAAAATGTTGATACTTAATAGTTCTTTTCATTTTGTGGTAGGTTTGTATGGGTGTTATCTATAATATTCTTTTCATTTGGAAATATCTTTTTTTTTTTCCTCCCAAACAAGCAATAGCTGGTGGGAGGCCAAAGAAATTTTAGTGGCTTTGTATCTTTCTTTCTTTGTTCATGCACACTGTCTTGTGTTGTTAAAATGAAATTTCTTTAACTGAGGGTATCTTACTTTTTAATGTAGCAGGATTCTTTAATACAGTGATCCTCTTATTTCTTTAGGGCCTTTAATTTCAACCTTTTAATTCTTTATTTCCCGTCAACTTTAAAGGCTCCAAGGACTATTCCATATCCTTTTAATTTGCCCATTCTTGCGTAGAAATAGTGTCTTCCCATGATTGTTAATGTTTGGTCTCACATAATTTCAAGCATCTTCCTCCTGCTCACCTATTCTTAGATCTATTCTCAGTTATTTCCTTAGATGTGTTCTCAGTATCGGGATTGGGATTGTCTCTTGTGGGGGTGATTTTACCCATGGTCAGCCACCACTAACCTTCCACTTCCTCTCTTTTTGTTCCACAGTCCTTGTCTCCCTACTTCAGTGTGGGCTCTGGAGCCAGCTCTGCTGTTATGGCTATTTATATTACGCTCAGTTAATTTTAAGTTTATTGCATGTCTTGCATATTGGATATGCTAAAGATGTTTTCTGTGGGTAGTTATGCTGCTTTCAGTCTGCAGAGTTCTGGAGGATGTTTGGAGATATTTGGATTTATAAATCCACTATTATCCTATGGCAATTTGCCTGAGTTATTGTGGAGGTGATATTTTGTGAGGGTGTGATATTTTAAGAAAATACCTGAATAAATTGCCAGAATATGGCATTCCAGGATTTGCTTTAAGAGAACGCCAAACAGAGAAAGAAGCAGTAACAAGTAAACTGAGGGAGCATATGCTAAGGGACTAAGAATAAACAGAGATCAGTGTGTTAAGAACAGGGCTATAAATGGAGAGTGGTAGGGATGAGGCTGAAGAGCTACATAGGACCCTTGTTTTCTGTATCTAGGGATTTACCTATTCTGAATATTTCATATCAATGGAATCATAAATGTGACCTTTTGTGACTTGCTTCTTTCAATTAGCATATTTTTTTAAGATTTTGTTTATTTATTTGACAGACAGAGATCACAAGTAGGCAGAGAGGCAGGCAAAGAGAGAGGGGGAAGCAGGCTCCCTGTTGAGCAGAGAGCCTGATGTGGGGCTCGATCCCAGGACCCTGAGACCATGACCTGAGCCGAAGACAGATACTTAACCCACTGAGCCACCCAGATGCCCAGTACTTCATATCTTTTAATGACTGAATAATACTTCTGTGTGTATATATCATGATTCACCATAAATCAGGTGGTGGACATTTAGGTTGTTTCCACTATTGGTTGCTGTATATTGTGTTGCTATAAATATGCAATGTATGAAAATTTGAACACTGGAAGTAACTGAATAGTTTCAGTTCTGCTAGGTATAAGAGTTTTCTTTTTACCTGAATGTGATGAGAAAGTACCTGAGGGTTTTGAGGAAAGAGACATGAACTAATTTACATTTTGAAAAGATCACGTTTGCCGCTGTTAAAGGGACAAAAGATGGGGGGCAGAGAGATTGGGGTTACTGGAGTACTCTAACTCACATTTAACAAAGACTTAGACTAGGACAGGAGTAGGAGTCATGGTGAAAAGTCATCCTGCTGGACATGTTTTGAAGTAGTACTGACCACACTTAATGAATGAGTGAGAGTACAAAAGAAATTAGTTTCAAGAATGATCCTTAAGTTTGTGGACTAAGCATTTCGATAAATGGCATGTAATTTGTTGAGGTTAGAAAAATAGTAGGGAGGGAACGGGTTTGTAAAAAAAAAATCAACTTTTTTTTTATTTTGAAACAGAGTTTGGAATTCTTGTTATACATACCTTTGGAGATGGATAATGAGTAAGTGAATCTGGAGCACAGCAGAGATATTGTGGTGAATTTAAAATTTGGAAGCCATGAATAGTTGTAATCCCACACAGTGAGTGCAGAGAGATGAAGTCTCACACTAAACACTACATCATTTAAATGTCTGGAAGAGATGTAGGAGAAAGACACTTGAAGTAGGCGGAAAGGGGGAAAAAACTAAAACTGGGAGCAAAATGAAGTACAGTTTCGAGACCGAGCAACAAACTAAATTGGTCAAATTTTAATGTAATGTAGGCACAAAGAATTCCACAAATTTCACAATGGAGATTATCAGTAACCATGATAAAAGAAATTTCAGTGGACAGGAATGGGTTGAAGAGAGAAAAGCAAGTGAAGAATTATAGAATGCGAGTTTGGGCAGGTTACTTTGGGCAGAGTTTAGCTCTGAAGGGGAGGCGATAGAAGTGGCAGTCATGTGAAGACTTCTAATATTTATAGAGGTAATAATGTTAGAATATCAGAGGTGAAACGACATGTTTGCCTCCTGTGGGGAAGGATGACACCGAAAGGGCAAAACTTAGCATTTATCCGTGTGTACATGCATGACTTGCTTATGGTTAAGATAACCGCAGAAGTAGCACTAAGGTGAGATCCTAGAGTGGCCTTAGGTAAGTGTGGAGGCAGTGCCCGCTCAGCCACAAACGTGAAACAGGGCACAGGTACCTCGGCAGCCGGGTTAGTAGTGCCAGTGATGGAAAATGAGGGAGGCTTCTACTGACTGCATCTGTTTCCAAATTAAACACAAGAACGCTAAGAGACAATAGTAGCATTCCTGGGTAAGGCTGGGAACCCACTTAAGACTTAGGATCACAAACTTATAGAAAAAAAAACAAACAGACTTCTGTATCATCTGTGAAAGAATGCAGATGCTGTATTATAAAATACAGGTCTATAATCCTTTATTAGCAACCCTAGAATGTGATCTAAATATTCGGAATACTTGGGTTTTAGAAAAGCGATAATGTACATATACCCTATTTTATATAACTCTATCGGGGCAGCAGCAGCAGCACCCCAAATCAAGCTTATTGCTATTTCTACAGCAAAGATATCAATAGCTAGAAATAAGTGTGATGAAAAAGACATAAAGACAAACAAATGAGTTAAGAAGTATCATATAATTTTTAAAGCTTTTCAGATTTCACAATTGTAAATAAAGGCCTTTGAGTCTTTAATAAGTGGTATTTCCTTGATTCACTAGTTGCTGAAGATGTTAATTGAGGCTGCCAGCACAAAAGATGTCCCTGGTTAAGTAAAGTTATGGAAATATCACATACTAAATTACCTCCTTGGGGACTACTGATGTATATTAGCATAAATGCTCTGAGAAGACACAGCTATTTATCTTTGACTCTTAAACAGTTTTTCAGGTTGGTTCCCCACTCTCCACCCCCCTGCCCAGCACTGCTACTAACATGTCCCAATTAATTTTTCCATAAACCAGGACTGAAGAGCGTGTTGGAGATGGCTCAAAATAGTGAGGTGAGATTAGAAGATGAAACACTTCCACAAATGTATGCACATTATTCCCAGATAAAATGCTTCCAGTAATTGTGCAGCCATAGCCATGGAAATTGAATATACTTCATCATGTTTTGCATATTTCTTAATTTGGATAGAAGTAGGGAAAAATGAGATATAAATCAGTAGGACCATTTGTGTGAGATGGCTATGTGGCTTTACAATACTATAGGACGTTAGAGAAAGCTAAAGGGTCAAATGACTATGATTCTCTGAATAAATAACCCAAACCAATAATGAATCAATTAAACATGAATCAGAAGCTTTACTGTTGAAACAATTGCCTGATAGAGACTGCACTTCAGTTGAGCATAACAATGAATACAAACAGAAGATAAATAACATGAATGACTTTTGATTTGGACTTTTTTGATAGTCTGAATAACGCCCCCCCCGCCATAGGTAGGTCCTAATCTAGAACCTATGAATGCTATTTTAGATGGTAAAAAGGGCTTCACAAATGTGATTGAGTTACGCTTCTTGAGATGGAGAGATTATCCTGAGTTACCTCCATCTGCTTAACAGGGTATTTTCTGTTTTGACCAAGCTCTGAAGATGGGAAAATTATTTCTGGTTTTCAGATATTTCTTTGTAAGGGTTAGCTTTACAAATATTGTGTTAACAACAGTGAACAACAAGAATCATGGCTAGAATGAAATCACTGACTCCATCAACTATGTTAATGTCAGATATTAGGGGGCTATTACACACAGGGTTTTTGTCTTTAAATAAGATACCCTAGCAATGTTTATTATATAAACATTGTTTATATAATATTTTATAATAATTATATATTATTATATAATATTATATAAACATTATATAAACATATTATATAAACTATAATCATAGTGATGTCACACTATGATTAAACTTATTTTAGCCATGTGGAATAAAAATTAAATCTTTGAGTTTTTGATATACTAAAAATAGTTCTCCTCAAAAGGATCAATAATGAGATTATCTTTTTGGATTAGGTATTACTTTTTACCTATATTGGATAAAATTATCATGAAATAATATAATAATATTATTTTAATGATTTCCACTAGTGGCAAGGTTAAGGAAAACAGCAGCTCCTCTATACTGTGTATTAAAAACTGTCAACACCATGGAAAGAACCAAATGATTTGGCAGTGTAATATCAATAATTTGATATATAAAATATATCAAGAATGAAAGTATTCACCTTGTTCCAGAAATTTTACCTCCTATAATCTATCATACAGAATTACTTACATTTGCACAAAAAATGTATACAAAGATTTTTATTTGAGTGCTACTTGAAAAATGGAAATATTTAGAAACATTTAAAACATAATAATCCCAGTGTCGACCATTAATAGTCATGTGATCTAATGGATGAAATTATGGACTTGGAAGATAGGCATGAGTTTAAAGAAAGGTTCTACCATCCACAGGCCAGGCAAATTTGAAAAACGTCTCATAAGCTCTCTGAATCTTAGTTTTCTTGTTAATAAATTGGGATTAGTAATACTTCATAGAATTGTTGAGTAAATTTAGTGATCCAGCATATAGCTGACATGGTAGATTCTCAAAGAATTCTGTCTTCTTCCCTTTAGTCTCTTTTATTTGTTAGGAGACTTGGTATTCTGATACAAATGCTATGGGTACTCACTAAATATAGTTTTCAGAGCATCAATTGAAACAGAAAAAAAAATTAATGTTGTTTTATGCAGTTTTAACAATTAACAAGTTCACTGTTATGCGAAGGCATTTAATATCCTACTTATTCTTAAAAATGTTAAATTCTACTAGATAGTACAACTTTGATTCTTATATGATAGTTGATTTTACAAGTGAACCCAAGCTAAATTTCTCTGGCTCAGTTGCATCTTTTGGTTCCACTTTGCTTGCTCTATCATATGCTTTTACTATCAATCGTTAACAAGATCGGAGAACAAGGGCTGAAATGAGGCTTACTGTGGCTTTATTTTATAAAAGAAAAGAGGCAATTAATACGCTTATATGTTTACCCATAAAATTTTTATATTTTAATACAACTTTTGTCCTGGCTTCACGTTCTAATGATGAGTTAATTTTAATTTAGAATTAAAGTTTATGCTCAATATAGATGAGAAATGTTGTAGTTATGTGATGTTAAGCATATACGTGTTAGCTTAACATTACTAAACCAAAGTAAATGTGTTTTTATCCAGTGCTAAATGCTTAATTATTAGCAAAATTATTTTAGCCTTGCATTTTCAAATTTGATTGAACATTTAATTAATGAAAATTGGAACTAGTTGGCCGATTTATTATGGTTTAACAAGGTATGAAAAAAATATAAGAAATTGTTACAGTTAAATTGATATTTAAACTAAATATTAAATTTTCTCTATAATACAGTTAAAAGTTAATTCTTTTGTGTTAGAGAACTGTTAATTAAAGAACATTTTAATCATTTGCATTTTTCTAAGTTACTAAGCTACCTTGAGTCAAAGGATGAGGATACCTGTACTTGATCATATTCAGATTTAGACTATACATTTCATTTACTACTAAGGTAGAGGCTTCTCTCTCCTGGAAAATGTAAGTTCTATCAGAATCCTTACCCTACAACTCAACTCATAGTATTATACAATTTTCAGCCACATTTTAAACTTACTTTGAAAACCTTATATCAGATTAAAAGAAAAGAGTTCTTATGTGGAGATGGATTCAATATCTTGACTAATAGAGCCTCTGACCAAAAAGGAAACACGTTGCAATTCTCATTCAAATATAATTACCTGAGGTAAGAGTTTCTAAATCTAAATAGAATTATTAGCCCTTCTAACTTTAAGAACTTTTCTAACACAGCTACCCACTAAACATCTGGAAATCCACTAAACAAGTGGAAATCAATTTTTTAGAACCTCGATTTTTGATTCCAATGAGTATAATAAGATTGTTACATTTAACTAAAACTCTTGTATGGCAATATAAACCTATTTCCCTTTACTGCCCTTTAGAATTATTTTTCAGAACACCCGAGTAAATATTGACTGACCACTAAACTACAGAAAAACTATTCCAGATTAATAAAGTTTGTGTCTAGTTGAAAAAATAAATGGAAATATAAAATTTTTAAGTTTGTTTTTGTTTTTAAATTGACAGAGCTCACAAGTAGGCAGAGAGGCAGGCAGAGAGAGAGGGGGAAGCAATTTCCCTGCTGAGCAAAGAGCTGGATGCGGGGCTCGATCCCAGTACCCTGGGATCATGACCTGAGCTGAAGGCAGAGGCTTAACCCAATGAGCCACCCAGGTGCCCTGGAAATATAAATTGTTAAAGTATTTTGGAAGAGCAACTTGGCAGCATGTATCAGAGAACTAACAAATCTTTACTCTTCATTTCAGCAATTTCGTATTTTATGACTATCTTAAAGAAATTTGCCATAAACATCAAAAAGAGTTGTAAATGAGAGATGTTCACATCAGTGCTGTCTACAATAGAACACTGAGAAATATTTCAAAAGTCTAAGCTAAAGGAATAGATTTATAAACTTTTTTGGTTTGTTTTTGCATTTATACTGTGGAAGTTTATTGTTATATAAAAGTGCTATTGAAAAATTCTGTAGCATGAAAAATACTTGTAAATGAAAAATAGTATATAAGGCAACTTTAGAATTTATTATATCACTCTCACTCTAAATTCAATAGTACTCTAGTCGATTGTTAGTCATCTCCATCTTTGTAGCAGGGTGACTAATCATCCCAGTTTGCCAGGGACTGATATATTTCCCAAGATGTGAGACTCTCATTGATAAAAGCAGGAAGGTCCTGAAAAACTAGAATGTTTGGCCACCCTACATTGTAGGAACTTGAAAAATATTTGATAAATTAATTAGTAAGTGAAGATAAAGTTCTGTACATGGTATAATTAAACTACCATATCATGTTTTATCGCATAACATGAATAAGAGCAATGCATACAAATTGTGGAAGAGGCTATGTTAAAAATAAGGAAGAAGTTTTTCCTTTTTTAACTTTTCTAAATATTAAAATTTTATATAATGAGTTCTCCTTTCCTATGGGGAAAATTAGAAGCACACCTGAATTTTGAGCAAGAAATGAGACATCAACAAAACAATGACAAGCCAAGTATCTTGTCACAAAGAACATTTTAAAATAAGGACCCATTATAATTTTCATTTTTTTCTATTTAAATTTTGTTAGTTTACATATAGTGCATATTACTCAGCCATAAAAAGATTAAAATCTTGCCATTTCAACAACATACATACATAGAGATAATATAATGGTATGTGAAATTAGAGAAAAATATACACCATATGATTTCATTCATATATGAAATTTAAGAAACAAAACAAAGAAAGAAGAAACAAACCAAAAACCAGACTCTTAACCACAGAGAGCAAACAGGTGGTTACCAGAGGATAGGTGGGTGGCTGGATGGATAAAATAGAGGAAGGAGATTAAGATAAGAGTACACTTAACATGATGAGCACTGAGTAATGTATAGAATTGTTAAGTCACTACATTGTAAACCTGAAACTAATATAATACTGTATCTTAAATATACAGGAATTTAGATAGAAGGGTAGGTAGGTAGGTAGATAGATGATAGATAATAGATATGTGACAAAGTAAAATTAAATTACTTATAGATTAGATTTAGATAGATTATAGATTATACTTACAGATATATGGATGCTTATATAACTTGTACTGTGTTCATTATTAGTGTACAGAAATGCAATGGGTTTCTCTGTATTTGTTTTGTGTCCTTTAGCCATACTGAACTCATTTATCAATTCTAATAGTTTTTTGGTAGAGTCTTCAAGGTTTCTTTTCTTTTTTTTTAAGATTCTTATTTATTTATTTATTTGACACAGAGAGAGAGAGATCACAAGTAGGCAGAGAGGCAGGCAGAGGGAGAGGGGGAGACAGGCTCCCCGCTGAGCAGAGAGCCTGATGCAGAGCTTGATTCCAGGACTCTGAGACCATGACCTGAGCCAAAGGCAGAGGCTTAACCCACTTAGCCACCCAGGCACCCCAAGGGTTTCTGATATATAATATCATGTCACTTACAAATAGTTTAAGTTTAATTCTCTCTTACAAATTTGAATGCTTTTTTTTTTCTTTTTCTTGTCTGATGGCTGTGGCTAGAACTTCCACTATTATGTTGAATAAAACTGAGGACAGTGGACATCTTTGTCTGTTCCTGATAATTGGGGAAAAGCTATCAGGTTCCCCCAATTGATTATGATGTTAGCTGTGGGCTTTTCATAATTGGTCTTTATTATGTCAAGGTATGTTCCCTCTAGACCTACTTTGTTGAGGGTTCTTATCATGAATGGATGTTTTACTTTGCCAAACGCTTTTTCTGTATCTATTGACATGATCGTATAGTTTTTGTCCTTTCTCTTATTGATGCGATGCATCATATTGATTGATTTGCAAATATTGAACCATCCTTGCACCCTGGGGTAAATCCCATTTAATCATGGTGAATAATTGTTTCATGTATTGTTGGACTTGATTTACTAATATTTGCATGAGGATTTTTGCATCTATGTTCATCGGAGATATTAGCTTGTATTTGTCTTTTTTTGTGGTGTCTTTATCTGGTTTTAGTATCTGGGTTAATGCTGACCTCATAGAATGAATTTTGAAGAAAAAAATCAACTCAAGGAGTTGGGGGAAATATGATGATAGGGTACAAGGATACAATTTTCAATTTTAAGATAAGGTCTAAGGACCTTATCAATGGATATCCTTATCAAAGGATACAATTTTCAATTTTAAGATAAGGTCTAAGGACCTTATCAATGTGTAACATAATGACTAAAGTTAACACTGTACAATAGGGGTACCTGGCTGGCTCATTCAGAAGAGCACTGACTCTTGATCTCAGGGTCATAAATTTGAACCTCACATTGACTGTAGAGATCAATAAATAAAACAAATAAACTTAAAAAAAATCTAACAAAACAAACCAAAAACCCCACTGCATTACATATTTGAAATTTGAAGCTTAAATTGTCTCACATATATAAATTAAAAAAAAATTTAAAATAAATAAATAAAATGATGGATGGATTAATTCACTATATGAGAGGAACCCTTTCACAATGTGTATGTGTATATATATAATGTAATAATACAAATATATAACATATATAATAATCATATATATAAAACTACCATGGTGGGCATTTTAAGTATCTTATAATTTTACTTGTCAACTGTACCTCAATAAAACTGATTTTTTAAAATCTCATATTTTCATTCTTATTCATTTTTAGTATTGGATACCTTTGACAATCTGATAAAACCATGACCCCCTTCCCAGGGTGGATATATATATATATATGCACCATATATAGAGGTCTAGAGGGTCTAGAGGGAACATACCTTGACATAATAAAGACCATATGCATATATATATTTTTGCACCATATTTATATATATGGCATCACATAAAATTATTTAAACAATTTCAGCTAATTTGAACAATAATACTGAGATTATTTGCCCAAAACATGAAAAAGAAAATTAACTTTCTCCTGAATATACCATCCCACATATTTGATACTACATTGTAATTAAAGAAATGATACACATGTAGAAATCTGACTTTCTTAATGCAAAGACTCTGTGGCCCCAGTGGTCTCAATTAAATTTCAAAGCAACTCATGCTTTGATTTAAAAAGCATGGAAAATATGGAAATAACGTGTTCAGACTTCTTACTTCACTTTGATGTAGAGATACAACTTTTTCCTTGACAATGGATGAAAACAGCTAAAGATACAATTAAGCAATACCATGGTCAGATGAGAGAAAACTCAAGGCATGAGTGTTATAATAAATAAATGTTTTTAATGAAGCAAACCATTCTAACTAATTGATTTCATTATAGGATATTTAAAAAAGAATTTCAATTGTTACACAATTCCTTTAATTTCAAGAGAGTTAGGACTAGAGTATTAGTGTATGATCTGTGAGCCTAGAGAACCCACTTCACCACAGAGATTGGTTCAGATGAGTACGAGATTCAAGTTTGTCTAATTCTTCCAAAGTATTTGAACTCAAGGGAGAGTAAAGCCATAGCAGCTAGCCACCACCAGGGCAAATACAGAAAGACAGGTCTGGTTACATGATTTGGCAAGTTTTTCCTGGAATTCATAGTGTGTAAGCAATAAATAAATTCTATTTCTTTTTCTTTCTTTCCTTTCCTTTCCTTTTCTCTTCTTTCTTTCTTTCTTTCTCTCTCTCTCTTTCTCCCTTCTTTCTTTCCTTCCTTCCTTCCTTTTCTTTTTTGCCAGTGGAGGTTAGATTTCCTTGTACTTAACAACAGAAATGGTCTTAACTGCTGTGCTAATAGCACACAGCTAGTAAGTGACAGAGCTGAAATTTCAGTGCACGTCTTCTGACTCTGGAGCCTGCAAGATTATTTCAAATCTATAATTTGAGAGAAAAAGAAATCAATGGCCAGAGTAATAAAACAATTTACTCAGTGTTTCCCTAAACCATCAGGCCTTCATTACTGTGAGGCCAGACCTTTGGTGTCCTTGGTGACAGCAGAGCCATATCCCCTCCAACTTCCCTAGGCTACCAGGAGTTAAAAACGTTCCACATATAACAGCTTCTTCCATAAAGCTGTCTCCTCCCAGCAATTATCAGGATAAAATATGTCCCCTTGCTTTTTAAGAATGACCAGTTATAATTTTAAGCACCTCTGTGCTAGAGTCTCTGACCTCACCAAGAAGAGCCTTGTACCTCCCACCACAAGTAATTTTCTCATACAGGGTTACACAGAATTAAGAAGAGTCTTACAATTAGGGCCCATATCTTTGGACCCCTGAATTTTATTCTTGAGCATACCAGACTTTCAGCTCACATATTATGAGTAGATTTTAACCCTCTCACAATAGGGCAATAATGCCTCCTAATACACTAGATCTTTCATTGCCTTGATACATAATTATTTTGTTTTAGTACTATTAAATAATAGTATTAAATGTTTCCAAACAACTCCTACTGCAGAAGATAGTACATCCCAACATTAATAGTCATAGCTTCTCAAATGAATATAGAAATATTATTTCAAAGAGATACAATATCAAATACAATGGGGCTAGGTTATAATTATCAAGACAGTGATGCATAGCTAAGATATGATGGATAAACCTCTTTTGAAGCTTTCAGAGTTTTAGCAGCACGATCTCTTTTAAATAGCCACATCTGTTATAAAATAATCCTGTGAAGAAGATGACCTACCTGTTCACTGACTATCCATCTGGTAACAATGTGACAAACAGAAACAGAAGTGGTCAATTGTAGAAGAAGAATGCATTTGCTGCCAGTCTGACACTTACAGGGATGCGTTCAGACCTTCATATTCACTGCAAGACATGAGATCTACACTGATGGGTGCACAGAAGTCATAATGACCTCTTGAAAGTACATTATCATTTCAGGGCCTAAAAATCTCTCTGAGAAAGGTAATTTACTAGATGGAATCAGAGTAATCTAAAAGAGTTTGGGACTTTCTGGCTCCTGGCTCCTTGTTCCCTATGTCCACCTTGTGGGATGAGGACCTTTATCTCATCAATCTCCAAGCCCTTTGGAGAATGCACAATGCAGTGCAAATGTACACTGTGATGTAAGGTTAATTTATTTCCCCCAGTGCCAGGCCCAGATTCAGATTTAAGTCTCATACTCTTCTGTGACACTATGATATGATATATTATATGAAAGAAATAATTGAGTAAGTCTTTAAATATCAAGAGTTGAAGCCTAATGCTTCTTAATTGCAAAATCACATTATCAT